>BQNB010072418.1:0-23945 GCA_026074375.1 Tanacetum coccineum
ACGTACGATCGGGTCAAAAATTACTTCTTATTCTTACCAACGGAAAACCTACATTTGTGTCTTAACACTTTTTTTTTTTGGAATAAATAACAAGACTGAAAAATTAAATTTTTTTGCACAAGACTGAAAAATTAAAATTTTTTGCTATTTTTTTGTGGGAAAAACGGGTATGTGAGAACAAAACAATAAACAAGCAACATCAAATCGATAGATTCCCTTCCCCAAACTAAAACAAAACATTGTCCTCAATGTTTAAAGTCGGGTCTCTATGTAAATCTAAGCCGTTTATGAGGTATGCAAAGATAAACGTTAATTCGATAATGATGAAAGGATATGGATTTCCCCAAACTAATTTCATACAATGGATGAGAAGCTCGAGTAGAATGGGACAAATCAACTGGACACGAGAGGCTTTAAAGAAATTGTTGGGAGAATCCTGCAAAATCATAACAAGCAAACAACAAACATCGAGAAATTGGAGAGAGCACAAACCTCTCACAACACAACACATTAGATAATAGAAAATAGAAAGAAAATAGAAAGGATAAGCATGGAGTGAACTCCTATGAAGCGGCTTGTTTTTGGTCACCGAGTCGCAAGCTCAACTCGATCCCTGAATTTAGTTGTCCTTAGGGAAAGTTTGGAGGTCTAGGATAACCAATGGTGGTGTATCCCCTCCATAGTAGTGCTTCAAATGGTGGCAGTTGACTTTGAAATTAGAACCATCGGCATGAGACAACTTGGCAGTGCCATAAGGATAAACTTCGGTGATTGTGAAAGGTCCGGACCATCGGGACTTGAGCTTTCCGGAGAAAATCTTTAATCGGGAGTTGAAAAGCAAGACTTGATCACCAACATTGAAGATTCGGTTCTTTATCTTGGAATCGTGTAGCTTCTTCGTCTTCTCCTTGTAGATTAGCGAATTCTCGTAAGCTTGATCACGAAGCTCGCTGAGTTCATTGAGTTGAAGCTTTCGATGATCGCCCGCGGTCTTTAAATTGAAGTTGGCATGCTTAAGAGCCCAATACGCTTTGTGTTCTAGTTCAACTGGTAAGTGACACGCTTTTCCATAGACTAACTTGTACGAGTAACATCCAATAGGAGTCCTTGTTAAGCGGTTCAAAAGCCCATAATGCATCATCTAGTTTGCGGACCATGAGCACGATTTTGTCGGGGGGGTGCGGCAACCTTTTTTTTGGTTTTTCCCCCCCCTTATCCCCATTTTTTTCCCCCACGACCTCTCCAAAATCTTTTTGAGACCCGATTCGTGACTTCAACTTGACCACTCGTTTGAGGGTGGTAAGGAGTCGAAAGACGATAGGTGACACCATATATAGACAAACTCTATCAAATTTGCGATTACAAAAATGGGTCCCACGATCGCTTATGATTGCTCTCGGAGCACCGAATCGGGAGAAAAGGGATTTTAAGAACTTAACAACTACCCTAGCATCGTTGGTGGGGAGCGCTTTTGCTTCAACCCACTTGGAAAGATAGTCGACGGCTACTAGAATATATTTGTTACCCCTAGACGACGGAAAAGGTCCCATAAAATCAATTCCCCATAAATCGAAAATCTCACAAACTTGGATTACGTTTTGAGGCATCTCATCACGTTGAGAGATTTTGCCTTGTCTTTGACAAGCATCACAAGTTTTGACAAATTCGTAGGCATCCTTATAAATGGTAGGCCAATAAAAACCGGCATCAAAAATCTTCTTGGCGGTAAAGTTGGCACCATAGTGTCCCCCGGTGGGTCCACTGTGACAAGCTTCGAGAATTTCGAAAGCTTCTTTGCCATCTACACACCTTCGGATTATTTGATCCGCACAAGTCTTGAAAAGAAAAGGGTCATCCCAAAAATAATGTTTTACATCTTTAAAGAACTTGTTTTTTCTCCTTGGAGTCGACATATCCATTTTTAATGAATTTCCCGCGTGTAGTTAGCAAAATCGCGAACCACTGGGTACTTTGGTCGTTGGAAGTTTAACACTCTTAAAGTCTCAAAAGGAAAAGTCTCGTTAATCTCTTTTGGATCAAAAATATTCCATAAGGGGATTTCAAGACGAGAGGAGGTGATCGGCTGCATAGTTTTCAGAGCTCCCATTGTATCGATACCTTAAAATCAAATTCTAGAAGAAGAAGACCCCAGGCGAAGCAATCATTGCTTGGCGCTTTCTTGTTGAAGAGGTATTCCAAAGCGGGTGATCCGTTAATAACACTCTTGTTCATGATTAAATATGATCGAAACTTCTCGAAGCATAAACAACTGCCAAGCATCTCCATCACGTATGTTGTGAAATATGTTACTAGCTTCAGTCCATAGACTTGCTAGCGTAAATGAAATGTGTCGCAAAATGCTCATCAATCCTTTGTCCTTAGACCGCACCCTTGCATAATCACTAGCATCGCAACATATTCAAAAGGTTGGTCCCAATTTGGAGCAATGAGAATTGGGGCTATCGGTCAACTCTTTTTTTATACATGTTTGAAAGACTAGAATGCAATCTTCCGAAAAAATGAAAGGAGTGTTTTATTCCACTAAGAGATGGGTCATGGTCAGAGAATTTTAGAAAAGTCCTTGGATAAATCTTCCATAGAATCCCAGCATGCCCGAGAAAACTTCGAATTCCTTTGACGTCGATGGATAGGAAGCATAGAACTTACATCAACTTTGGCCATATCGACTTCGATTCCTATTCTAGAGAATCTTATGACCCTAAAACAATGGCCTTCTTTAACCATTGAATGGCTCTTTTCCCAATTTAGTGCTAATTTGGTGTCTCACACCTTTTAGCATTTATCTAAATTGGCAGTAGACACGAGAAAAGAATCTCCAAAAACTGAAAAATCGTCCATAAAAACCTCCATCGTTTTCTCTATCATGTCGTGAAAAATGGCCATCATACAACGTTGGAAAGTTCCGGGAGCATTGCACAAACCGAATGGCATACGACGGTACGCGAAAGTTCCGTACGGGCACGTAAAAGTAGTTTTCTCTTGATCTTTAGGTTCAATGGGAATTTGAAAATACCCAGAAAATCCATCAAAGAAACTATACAAACTCGTTCCGGCTAATCGCTCTAAGCACGGTCCATGAATGTAACGGAAAATGGTCCTATTACAAGTTGCTTCGTTCAACTTTTGATAATCGATGCAAACTCTCCATCCCGTAACTAATCTTGTAGGCACCAGCTCATTTTCTTCGTTTGTGACAACGGTCATACCACCTTTCTTAGGAACATGGGGCAATGGAACTTGACTAACCCATTGACTAGCCGAGATCGGATAAAACAATCTGCGACAAGAAGTTTTTTCTACTTCCTCTTGATGACGTCCGTGATTTTTAGGGTTACACCGCCTTTGATGTGCACCGTAAGGTTCTAATCATTCTTCAAAAGGATTTGTAGAGAGCAAAATCGGGATCTATGCCTCGGATATCAGAAAAGTTTCACAAGCAATTGCTTGTTTTCGTTTTTTAGAACTTAATGAGTGAGTCTTTTTCTTCTTGGCTCAAATCTTTTGAAATTATGACTGGAAGTTTGTTATTTTCCTCTAAAAACGCATACTCGAGATGCGGAGGTAACTCTTTAAGCTCGACTTCGGGAATTTCATCTTTTGGTTCAAGTGAAGACTCTTTTGGTTCAACAACTTTAAGATCTTTTTGAATTCCGGGTGAGTAATCTCCTTGGTCTGGTGAAGGTAATGGATCATTGTTGAGAAGTGCCTCGAGAATGAGAATGTCACCCTCGGGATCATAGTATGTAGCATTGAAAACTGGTGAAACTGGTTCATCATCGATTGCTATGAAAGCATCGGCTTCTTCAAAGAGTAGAAAATCACTTTCATCAAAAGGAGTAAGTGTTGGAGATGAAGTAGAAACAATCGGATCGAAGTACGGAGAAGGATTGTTGTAAGCAACGGAATCGGAAAATCCAAGTACTTCTTGTGAGTATTCTTCACAAGTGACATCAATTAGATCAACTTTCTTCAACGATTCGAGATTGTTGTACGAAATGGAAGGAGCATCACCACATTTAAGGGTTAACGATTGATCATCATTCCTAAGAGTAATCTCTCCCTCATAAACATCGATTAAAGCATGAGCCGTCCTAAGAAAGGGTCGCCCGAGTATCAACGGTACTCGAGGATCGGCTATAAAATCAAGAACAACAAAATCGGCGGGAAAGTAAAACTTCCCTACTTTGACAAAAACATTTTCAGCTACACCGGTTGGTTTGGAAATTGTACGGTCGGCTAATTCTAATACCATTTTTGTTTCGGTTAGGCCTGAGAGTTGAAGCTTTTTCCAAATGGATAAAGGCATGAGATTGATACTAGCACCTAAATCGGCAAGGGCTAAGTAACTATCAAACTCTGAAAAATCACATGGAATGAGAAATCGACCGGGGTCACCTAGCTTTTCTGGAAGCTTTTTTAGGACAACCGCACTACAATTTTCATTCAACGGCGTTTTGGTCAATTCAATCAACTTGTCTTTGTTATTAAGCATCTTTTTAAACATCGGAGCAAACTTTGGCATATGAATAAGAGCATCCGCGAAACTTAGCTCAAAGTGAAGATTACGGAAAATTTCCATAAACTTTGAAGCTAGGATATCATCCTTTTCACGAATCTTTTGTTTGTTGAGTCTTGATGGGTAAGGCAAATTAGGTTTAGCAACGAAAGAAGGCTCTTTGATTGGTTCTTTGTCTTTGGGTTGTTCTTGGACGAATGGAGGAGGTTGGATGTCTTCGGTGCTTGGTAGCTCCGTATCCTTTGTCACCTCGCTTTCCTTTTCCACCACCGGCGGTGGAATCGGAGGTCCATCGTATGAAACACCACTACGAGTTGTAATTGCCTTGGCTTCATTCCTTGGGTTTGGAATGGTATTGCTAGGTAAAGAACTTGAACTTGAAGGTTGGTTGGGATTGCCTAAATCATCAAACTTGGTACAAAGGCTTGTTAACAAACTTGTAACATTTGCCATTTGATTTTGCAAGCTTTGATTTTGATTTTGCACATTTTTCATTATAGCATCGTTTGCTTTGACGTAGCTTTCAAAATCCGTTTTCAAAACACTATTTGTTGGAGGTTGATAAGGTAAAACTTGATTGATTGGTGGTTGGTATGGTGGAGCTTGATAAACTTGATTTTGACGGTTTTGATTAAAGTTTCCTCCACGGTTTTGGTTAAAATTAGAATTGGTTCCTTGGTATCGGTTTTGGTTGGTTTGGACATTCGGTTGATTGAAACCCGGTGGTTTCATTTGACTTGCCAAATTGGAAGGTTGGTTTCTTTGGAGAAAATTACCAACGGCTGCGGTTTGTTGAAATTGTTGGATATTGTCATGAAAAACGGGAAAATCATTTCCACCTCGAGTTAACGGACAAAGGTTAAAATGGTGATTTGATCCACAAGTGACACATACTTCCTCAACTGCTTTGACGGGTGCAGGAGTAGTAACAACTAAAGATTTCATTTGATTCAACATTTGGTTCATCTTGATAGTCATCTTATCCTCGAGAGAAGCGGCTATTTGTTGCATATCGAAAGAATTATTAGAAGGTGAAGAATTAGAAAGAGGAGCATCCGTACTCACTCTTGAATCATTAGCACGACTTCTAGAATAACGAACTTTTGACTTGCTTTCAATAATCGCTAAACCTTCTTGAGGCATCTTGTCTAAGAAATTGCCACCTGCTGCAGAATCTAAGGCATCTTGATCGTTTGAATTCAAAGAATTATAAAAAGTATCGAGTTGGTGGAGTTCCGAAAAGCCATGGTGAGGACATTGACGAAGGAGTCCTTTAAAACGTTCCCATGCTTCGTTAAAAGATTCGTTGGGTTCTTGGAAAAAATTGGTGATTTTGTTTCGGAGGTAAGTTGTTTTTGATGGTGGGAAGAATTGGTTTATGAATTTTGAAACAAGGTCGTCCCATGTGAGAATTGATCTTGGAGGTTCCTTGTCTAACCAATCTCGGGCTTCACCGTCTAGAGAAAAAGGGAAAAGCAAAAGCTTTATCGAAGTGTTCGGAACTTCGGGATGTCTAAACGTTGAAGTGACCTTGTTAAAAAATCGAAGGTGATTGTGGGGATCTTGTCTACCCGTAAACTTATTACTTTGCACAAGATTGATTAACGGTTGCTTAAGCTCAAAATTATTAGCATTGATCGGTGGAACAACTATAGCATCTTCATAACCCTCGATGGGTGCTTGTAACATTTGGGCCATCGTTCGATTGTCGGCCATTGGAACAACGTTTTGTTCAACAATTGGATCAACCGGAAGAGTTTGTCGACGTCTACGAGATTGCGAACGAGTGCGCATAAAAAGAAATACTAACAATTTAAAAAGCAAAACTTTACACTAATTTTTTTTTTTTATATATATATTTTTTTTTTAACAATGAATTTTAACGGTTACACGAAAGAGATCTTTAAACCCAATAAATCAACTTACTTCACGGTAGCTCTCGAAAATCGCTTTTCAGGTGACCGTACTTGTGTAGAGACACAAAGCAAGTGTGTTAAATCTTTGATTACGAATTGGGAACAATTGCAAGTTCACCGGAAATTGAAATGATAATATCTCAATGGAAGATATTATATGTTGGTGTTCGATTACCAACTTTGTTTATTTTATTTTCTTTTTTAAAGGACAATTTTTTATGTTTTTGATTTTTCTATTTTTTTTATCTTTTACTTATACTAAAAAGAAAAGGAAAATATTTTTTACTTTTTTATATTTTATGATTTTTTTTACTTTTGAATTTTAAAACAAGAATGAAACTTTCGAGGACGAAAGGATCTTCAAACCAAATCAACACCACAAAACGTAGGAATCGTAAACACTAATCCCCGGCAAAGCGTCCAAAAACTGATTGCAGTTTATTATACAATAAAAATATATCACAAAATAATATAATTCTAAGAGTAATTAAGAAGATTACCAAGTTACCCTTGATAAAATTCACTCTCAAAAATATATATAATATAATCTATAATACGTAATATACAAACCGGGTAAGTATGGATCACTCCGGGTCCGTTCATCCCAATGACTAGTGAAATTGAACCACGTTTAGGTTCGGATCCTGATTTGAATGAAACTAAGATGTTTGATTTGGAAAGATGTATAAAAATAAAATTTAAATGAACAAACTAGGACTAATGGTGCAAATACCTAACAAACTAACGGAGGGACTAATCTGAAAAACAATTAAAATCAAAAAGTTACACTTCTACCCTGAGAATCTACCCCGACGACAAACTAAGTCCCGAATTAAGGTGAAATTTGAAAGTGCTTATTATGAAAACTCAAAAAGCAAAGTTGTAAAAGAACTAAGGGGAACGAAAATAATAAAACTACAGGGCTGAAAATCTCAAATAACTCAGAAGATCTTATTTCTAAACTGATTACAGAAAGTGAGGTTTTGAGCTTACTTCTACTTAAACAGCCATAAAATGCTCAAATTAAGCTTAATTCTAAAAAGGAAAAGCGATCTAAAAAGCTTATGATATGCTTAATCTAAATATGCAAAGAAATTAAAGCTTAAACTACTTTTGAGCTACTGAAATTGATCATGAAATAAGCAAACTCAGGAAATAAGCAAAGAAACACAAACTTCAAATAAGCTAGAGAATTAAATAAGCTGAACTAGACTTCCTTGAAACTCAAAGACAACTTTAACTACTTATAATTCATCTATTTAAGCTATAAAATCTAGACTTATAAGTTGAATTAACAAATTTAAATCCTAAAGATTCTAAATACTATTTTTGGAATTTTCAAGTTTTTATGACTTTTGACAGCTAAATAATACTAAGGAAATAAGCTAGAAATGGAAAATTGAGACTTAAATTGTATCAAGCTATATGAAAACTTAAATCCTACTGAATTTTATAAGCTAAATCCTAAAATTACTGTTCTAAATTAAGCTGAGAACACAGCAGTACTAACTGAGGTTAGTACTGCTAGTGTAACAAATTCAACTGTACTTTGAAGTACTGCTGATTCAATTCGATTTAAGCTAGAAAATGAAATTAAAGACTTGAACTATATTAAGCTATATAAAAACCTAAGTTCTACAAAGTTTTATAAACTAAATCCTAAAATTACTTATCTAAATTAAGCTAAGTACACAGCAGTACTAACTTGGCAGTTAGTACTAGTAGTGTAAAAGTTCAGCAGTACTTTCAAGTAAAAGTACTGCTAGTGCAATTTTGAGAGTGCACTAAACCAAACACCCCTTTATCATTATGACAGAATTTAGAAAAGCTTTTTAAGAGAAGTTTAATGAACAAGTGCTAAATACCAGATAAAAACTAGCTTAAAACAAACTTAACAATCATGATTAAACAACTGAATAAGCAAAATCTAAGATCTAAACTATTTAAACTAATATTTTTGGATTTTATGAGTTTTTATGACAGAAATTAGCAACTAATGATCTATAACTATATAAGCAAAAACAGATTAGGACAAACAACTAATAAGCACTAGAAGAGATATTTAAACACTAATAAGCAAAGAGAATAAGCAAATAAGCAATATTAAGCATATAAGCAAAAACTAAGCAATTAAAACTGAAATTAGAGAAGAATGAAAAGAGAAACTTACTTAATCCTTTAGCTAAACAAAAGGGACCAATTAAGGCAGCTACAAGCTCCTTAGCTTATTAATAAGCTAAGGTATAAGTCCTTGGGATCTCTTCCAAGGTAAGATCCCCTTCCAAAAGCTTAGATACAATAAGATCCATATGAGATTAAACTGATTTAAGGTTTAGATAAGGTTAATACTGAATTCAAACAGCTCTATTTCAGCTTATAGACTGAAAGAGCTTAATATGAGCTTATTAGCTTATTGAGACAATATGACTTAAAATGAGAGTTTAGAAAACGAGATTTAGAATACTAAAAACTGAATTTCATTAATTGAAAACTGAATTACATTACTAGAAAAGGAGATTACAAAAACATTTAAGTAAAATTACGAATTTAAGCTAAAATAAAAAGAAAGAAAGATAAAAAGAAAGATAAAAAGAAGACTAAAAAACTAGATGGTGTGTGTGTGAGAAGTGAGGCCTTTTTATAGTGCCAAGCTGAAGCTTCTAGGCCCTTTTTCCTTGCTACCCAATCCTTCAATCTCTGCCATTCAATCCATCAATCATTGGGGCTAAATCTTGAGCCGTTTTTTTTTTAGATCACTTGGGGATACCTGAGGATTTGCAGCGTGTCATTCCATTGATGTGACGTTTGTGCTTCTTTTGTGAGTATTTTAGCACAAAAACCCTCATTAATTTGTGCTTTCACTATTTCCACGTGAGCTTCTTTGATGGGGATTGGCCAATGGGAGGGTTTGGTGATGTAATTCTCTGCCATGTCAGTCCTTGTCAACCGAATTGTCCTTTGTACCCTCTAATTTTAAAAACCCCTTTGTTTTGAGTGGAGGGTGAAATGGGGAAGACGATGAACAGTGAATGGTAGTTACCCGCCTTTTTTTTATAACTGAGTACGGGGTAAAATTCAGTTGAACTTTGCTTTGTTTACACATTTGGCCCCTCTCTTTCTTTTCTTCTTTTTCAAGTTATAAATAACTTTCGGGATATGCAAGATTGGCCCTTGTGGTTGATATAAAAGGAGAAATGGCTAGGGATTTGGATTTGGCTTTGGCTTTGTACTCTTCTGATTCTCGTGTCCGTGCCTGCTCGCTTTTGACTGTTTTCTTGTGATTTTTGACTTATCCGCACCTGCACACACAAAACACAAATACAAGCATATTTTTGCCATTTTTGGTCTGTTTTGGGTTTATTTGGGTTATTTTAGGTATAAATGGATATGTGTATTTTACACTTATCAAAATTCCCCAAACTAAACGATTGTGTGTCCTCACGCAATATCACATGCCTTATAACCAAATACCTCGAAAATTCCCCAAACTAAACCTTTGAAAAGTAGCAAAGATTTTTGTTTGAGAGAGTTAAGAGATCACAAGTTATAAAACACCCGACTTCCCATTTTCTAAGATTTTTCTCTTTTTATGATTTTTCTTGATAATTAACTATCTAACTACAACTTATTTGTGTTGACATAATGTATTGTTTTCATTACCTCATTGGTAACTTTTAGGATCAAAAAAGCACAATTAAGTGTCTAAAAGATAATTTCGTCATCCCCGATTTTTCACTTTTCCCATGCTAAGCTTAAAAACAAGATCACCGTTAATTACAAGTCATGACACTAACACTACTCATAAATACTAATTGTGTACTTACTTTTCCTCCCGCAAATCCTATTTTTGTATCTCAGGATTTTACTTAAGTCATATACCCGAAGGCTCTTTAAGACTTTTGTTTCGATACTTATTAATTCCAAGAATAAAGTGTAATGGTTAAGAACGCAATAATTAACTCCTAGCCCTTTTCAAAAGATCAAATGTTATCAAGAATAAAGTCCACATCGAGGCAACCAAAATTTGGCTTTTATTAGGCTACTTAAGCAAGGTACCATTCATATCATATACCCGAAGGCTCTTTAAGACATGAATGGACCAATCTTATTTGCACCATATACCCTTAGGCTCTTTAAGGTACAAAGTAAGACAAAAATAAAGCAACATTATTAAACCTCAGTCCTTTAGTAGGCTACAACATCGGCCACGCCTCCGACAAGATGTAGCAAACATATTTCGACTTTGGATTATATAAGTAAAACCGGTGCCTTTTATCTCGAAGCCACATCGATAGCGAGTCGACAAGAGGTTATTCTACTTATTATGACACCGGACCCTACCTTATATGAAAACTCCAACATCGGCCACGCCTCCGACACGATGAAGTAATCTGGCAGAGATACTTATTTATTTATTATTTTTGTATTTTTTAGCCAAATTGAGTATTCCTGATGTGTACTCATTTTAATCACAAATGAACTAAAGAAAACTTCTATTAGCTAATTATTAACCAAAAAACCATACAACTCTATTTATTAAACATTCATATAAAAGTGAAACAAGCTAATGGGAGAAAAAGCCACAATTAATACATATGAGCTTGAAAGAAATCCAACTATTCTACGTTTAATGTCATGACTTATAAATAACACTATCATTTCTTGTTCTTTGGCAAAAAAAGGAGAGAAATTTGCAAATGCTTAGCCTATATAAAATCCAACTCGGCATATTTAAAATCTACTTGAGATTAGCACAAGTTTTCTTTTACTAATGATTCAAGTCTAGCATGTTTAAAGTCTACATGAGACTAGCACAAACTATCATCATTAATTGTTAAGGGAGAAAGCTAGAACTCTACACGTACGATCGGGTCAAAAATTACTTCTTATTCTTACCAACGGAAAACCTACATTCATGTCTTAACACTTTTTTTTTATTTTTTTTATTTTTATTTTTATTTTTATTTTTTTTTATTTATTTTTTATTTATTTTTATTTTTTTATTTTTTAATTAAAACTGAATAATAAGACTGGAAAATTTAATTTTTTTGCTATTTTTGTGGGAAAAACGGGTACATGAGAACAAAACAATAAGCAAGCAACATCAAATCGATAGATTCCCTTCCCCAAACTAAAACGAAACATTGTCCTCAATGTTTAAAGTCGGGTTTCTACGAAAATCTAAGCCGTTTATGAAGTATGCAAAGATAAACGTTAATCGATAATGATGAAAGGATATGGATCTCCCCAAACTAATTTCACACTATGTGGGGGGGGGGGGACACAAAAGATGAGAAGCTCGAGTTGAACGGGACAAATCAACCGGACACGAGAGGCTTCAAAGAAATTGTTGGGAGAATCCTGCAAAAATCACAACAAACAAGCAACAAACATCGAGAAATTGGAAAGAGAACAAGCCTCTCTCAACACAACACATTAGATAAGAAAATAGAAAGAAAATAGAAAGGATAAGCATGGGGTGAACTCCCACGAAGCGGCTTGTTTTTGGTCACCGAGTCTAGCTCAAACTCGCTCCCTTGAATTTAGTAGTCTTAGGGAAAGTCTGGAGGTCCGGGATAACCAATGGTGGTGTATCCCCTCCATAGTAGTGCTTCAAACGGTGGCAGTTGACTTTGAAATTAGAACCATCAGCATGAGACAACTTGGCAGTGCCATAAGGATAAACTTCGGTGATTGTGAAAGGTCCGGACCATCGGGACTTGAGCTTTCCGCGAAAACTTTAATCGGGAGTATGAAAAGCAAGACTTTGATCACATCAGTGAAAATCGGTTCTTTATCTTGGAATCGTGTAGCTTCTTTGTCTTCTCCTTGTAGATTATCCGAATTTCCATAAGCTAGATCACGAAGCTTCGCTTAGTCATAGAGTTGAAGCTTTCGATGATGCGCCCCGGTCTTTAAATCGAAGTTGGCAAGCTTAAGACCCAATACGCTTTGTGTCTAAGCTCAATTGGTAAGTGACACGCTTTTCCCCATAGACTAACCTTGTACGGAGTATCATCCAAAATAGGATGTTTTTTATAAGCAAAGCCCATAATGCATCATCTAACTTATCTGACCATGAGGCACGGTTTTCTCCGACCGTCCTCTCTAAAATTCTTTTGAGACCTCGATTCGTGACTTCAACTTGACCACTCGTTTGAGGATGGTAAGGAGTCGAAAGACGATGGGTGACACCATATTTAGACATAACTTTATCAAATTTGTCGTTACAAAAATGGGTCCCACGATCGCTTATGATTGCTCTCGGAGCACCGAATCGGGAGAAAAGGGATTTTAAGAACTTAACAACTACCCTAGCATCGTTGGTGGGGAGCGCTTTCGCTTCAACCCACTTGGAAAGATAATCGACGGCTACTAGAATATATTTGTTACCCCTAGACGACGGAAAAGGTCCCATAAAATCAATTCCCCATAAATCGAAAATCTCACAAACTTGGATTGCATTTTGAGGCATCTCATCACGTTGAGAGATTTTGCCTTGTTTTTGACAAGCATCACAAGTTTTGACAAATTCGTAGGCATCCTTATAAATGGTGGGCCAAAAGAAACCGGCATCAAAAATCTTCTTGGCGGTAAAGTTGGCACCATAGTGTCCCCCGGTGGGTCCACTGTGACAAGCTTCGAGAATTTCGAGAGCTTCTTTGCCATCTACACACCTTCGGATTATTTGATCCGCACAAGTCTTGAAAAGAAAAGGGTCATCCCAAAAATAATGTTTTACATCTTTAAAGAACTTGTTTTTCTCTTGAGTCGACATTCCTTTTTTAATGAATTTCCCCGCGTGGTAGTTAGCAAAGTCGGCGAACCACGGGGTACTTTGGTCTTTGGAAGTTAACACACTTAAAGTCTCTAAAGGAAAAGTCTCGGTAATTTCTTTTGGGTCAAAAACATTTTCATAAGGGTTTTCGAGACGAGAGAGGTGATCGGCTGCATAGTTTTCAGCTCCCTTGGTATCGATAACCTTAAAATCAAATTCTTGAAGAAGTAAGACCCAGCGAAGCAATCTTGCTTTGGCGTCTTTCTTGTTGAAAAGGTATTTCAAAGCGGAGTGATCCGTATAAACAACACTCTTGTTCATGATTAGATATGATCGAAACTTCTCGAAAGCATAAACAACTGCAAGCATCTCCTTCTCGGTTGTTGTGTAATTCGTTTCTGCTTCAGTCATTGTCTTGCTAGCGTAATGAATTGGTCGGAAATGCTTCTCAATCCTTTGTCCTAGAACCGCACCTATTGCATAATCACTTGCATCGCACATGATTTCAAAAGGTTGGTCCCAATTCGGAGCAATGAGAATTGGAGCTTCGGTCAACTTCTTTTTCAATGTTTGAAAGGCTAGAATGCAATCTTCCGAAAAAATGAAGGGAGTGTTTTTCTCTAAGAGATGGGTCATGGGTCGAGAGATTTTGGAAAAGTCTTTGATAAATCTTCGATAGAATCCAGCATGCCCGAGAAAACTTCGAATTCCTTTGACGGTCGTTGGATGAGGAAGCTTAGAAATTACATCAACTTTGGCCTTATCGACTTCAATTCCTTTTCTAGAGATCTTATGTCCTAAAACAATGCCCTCTTTAACCATGAAATGGCTCTTTTCCCAATTTAGTGCTAATTTGGTATCTTCACACCTTTTAAGCATTTTATCTAAATTGGCAAGACATGAGGAAAAAGAATCTCCAAAAACTGAAAAATCGTCCATAAAAACTTCCATTGTTTTCTCTATCATATCGTGAAAAATGGCCATCATACAACGTTGGAAAGTTCCGGGTGCATTGCACAAACCGAATGGCATACGACGGTACGCGAAAGTTCCGTATGGGCACGTGAAAGTAGTTTTTTCTTGATCTTTAGGTTCAATGGGAATTTGAAAATACCCAGAAAAACCATCTAAGAAACAATAAAACTCGTTGCCGGCTAATCGCTCTAACATCTGGTCCATGAATGGTAACGGAAAATGGTCTTTACAAGTTGCTTCGTTTAACTTTCGATAATCGATACAAACTCTCCATCCCGTGACTAATCTTGTAGGCACCAGCTCATTTTCTTCGTTTGTGACAACGGTCATACCACCTTTTTTAGGAACACAATGGACTGGACTAACCCATGGACTATCCGAGATTGGATAAATCAATCCTGCGTCAAGAAGTTTTTCTACTTCTTTCTTGATGACGTCATGGATTTTAGGGTTAACCCTCCTTTGATGTTGGACTGAAGGTTGGTAATCATCTTCTAAAAGGATTTTGTGTGAGCAAAACTCTGGATCTATGCCTCGGATATCAGAAAGTTTCCAAGCAATTGCTTGTTTTCGGTTTTTGAGAACATGAATGAGTGAGGTCTTTTCTTCTATGCTCACATACTTTTGAAATTAAAGAACTGGAAGTTTGTTGGTTTGCCTCTAAGAACGCATACTCGAGATGTGGAGGTAACATCTTAAGCTCGACATCGGAATTTCATCTTTTGGTTAAGTGAAAGATTCTTTTGGTTCAACACCAGTAGATCTTTGATTATCCGGGGTAATAATCACCTTGGTCTAGTTAAAGGTAATGGATCATTGTTGAGAAGTGCCTCGAGAATAGAATGTCACCCACGGGACGATATGTAGCATTGAAACTGGTGAAACTGGGTTCATGTTGATTGCTATGAAAGCATCGCTTCCTCAAAGAGTAGAAAATCGCTTTCAGCAACGAGTAAAGTGTTGAGATGATATAGAAACAATTCGGTCGAAGTGCGAGAAGGATTGTTTGTCAAGCAACAGAATCGGAAAATCCTAGTACTTCTTTGAGTACTCTTCACAGTAGCATCGATTAATCAACTCTTCATGATTCAGATTGTTGGTATGAAATGGAAGGTGCATCACCACATATAGGTTAACGATTGATCATCATTCCGAAGAGAAATCTCTCTTCGAAACATCGATTAAAGCATGAGCCGTCCTAAGAAAGGGTCGCCCGAGTATCAACGGTACTCGAGGATCGGCTATAAAATCAAGAACAACAAAGTCAGCGGGAAAGTAAAACTTCCCTACTTTGACAAAAACATTTTCTGCTACACCGGTTGGTTTGGAAATTGTACGGTCGGCTAATTCCTAAATACCATTTTTTTTCAGGTCGGCCAGAGTTGAAGCTTTTTCCAAATAATAAGGCATGAGATTGATACTAGCACCTAAATCGGCAAGGGCTAAGTAACTATCGAACTCTGAAAAATCACATGGAATGAGAAATCGACCGGGGTCACCTAGCTTTTCTGGAAGCTTTTTAAGGACAACCGCACTACAATTTTCATTCAACGGCGTTTTGGTCAATTCGATCAACTTGTCTTTGTTATTAAGCATCTTTTTAAACATCGGAGCAAACTTTGGCATATGAATGAGAGCATCCGCGAAACTTAGCTCAAAGTGAAGATTACGGAAGATTTCCATAAACTTTGAAGCTAGGATATCATCCTTTTCACGAATCTTTTCTGTGGTAGTCTCATGGTAAGGCAAATTAGGTTTGGCTTTGTTGGCAATGAAAGAAGGTTCTTCGATTGGTTCTTTGTCTTTGGTTTGTTCTTGGACCAATGGAGGAGGTTGGATGTCTTCGGTGCTTGGTAGCTCCGTATCCTTTGCACCCTCACTTTCCTTTTCCACCACCGGCGGTGGAATCGGAGGTCCATCGTATGAAACACCACTACGAGTTGTAATTGCCTTGGCTTCATTCCTAGGATTTGGAATGGTATTGCTAGGTAAAGAACTTGAACTTGAAGGTTGGTTGGTATTGCCTAAGTCATCAAACTTGGTGCAAAGGCTTGTTAACAAACTTGTAACATTTGCCATTTGATTTTGCAATCCTTGATTTTGATTTTGCACATCTTCAATATTGCACTCGTTTGCTTTGACGTGCATTATCAAAATCCGTTTCAAAACACTATTTGTTGGAGGTTAGGTAAGTAAAACTTGATTGATTGGTGTTGGTACGTTGAGCTTATAAACCTTGATTTGGTTGTTTTTGACGGTTTGGATAAGGTTCCTCCCACGGTTTTGGTTGAAGTAGAATGGTTCCTTGATAATGTTTTGGTTAGGTTTGGACATTCGTTGATTGAAACCCGGTGTTTCAATTGACTTGCAAATTGTAGGTGGTTCATCTGGAGAAAATTACCAACAGCTGCGGTTTGTTGAAATTGTTGGATATTGTCATGAAAAATGGGAAAATCGTTTCCACTTCGAGTTAACGGACAATGATTAAAATTATGATTCGATCCACAAGTAACACATACTTCCTCAAACTGCTTGACAGGTGCAGATATTAACAACCTAAACTTTCATTTGAGTCATCATTTGGTTGCATTTGAATAGTCATCTATCCTCAAGAGAGAAGCGCTATTAGTTGCATATCGAAAGAATTATTAGAAGATGAAAAGAACTTAAAAAGAGGAGCTCCGTACCACTCTTGAACATTAGCACATTCTTTAATAATGAACTTTTGACTTGCTTTCAATAATCGCTAAACCTTCTTGAGGCATCTTATCTAAGAAATTGCCACCTGCTGCAGAATCTAAGGCATCTTGATCGTTTGAATTCAAAGAATTGTAAAAAGTATCGAGTTGGTGGAGTTCTGAAAAGCCATGGTGAGGACATTGACGAAGGAGTCCTTTAAAACGTTCCCATGCTTCGTTGAAGGCTTCGTTTGGTTTTTGATAAAAAGTAATGATCTCATGCGATAGAAGTTGGTTTTTTGAATGTGGAAGTATTGATTTATGAATTTTAAACAAGACGTCCCATGTGAGAATTGATCTAGGAGGTTCCTTGTCTAACCAACTCCTCGGCTTCACCGTCCTAAGAGAAAAAGGAAAAAGCAAAACTTACCGATTTTCGGAACTTCTGGATTCGTCTAAAACGTTGAAGTGACCTTATTAAAAAATCGAAGGTGATTGTGAGGGTCTTGTCTACCCGTAAACTTATTGCTTTGCACAAGATTGATTAAAGGTTGTTTTGACTCAAAATTATTAGCATTGATCGGTGGGATAACTATAGCATCTTCATACCACGTCGATAGGTGCTTCGAAACTTTTGGGCCATCGATCGATTGTCCGGCCCCATTGGAACAACGTTTTGGTCAACAATTGTTCAACCGGAAGATGTTTGTCGACGTCTCGAGATTGCGAACGAGTGCCATAAAAAATAGAAAAACTAACAATTAACAAGCAAAACTTTATACTAATAATTTTCCTTTCTTTTTTTTTCAATTAATTTTTAACGGTTACACGAAAGAACTTAAACAAATAACCCACTACTTCACGGTAGCTCTTGAAATTGCTTTCAAGGTGTGCCGACTTGGTAGAGACACAAAAGGCAAGATGTTAATCTTTGATTCGATTTGGGAAACAATTGCAAGTTCACCGGAAATTGAAATGATAATATCTCAATAGAAGATATTATTTGTTGGTGTTTTTTTACCAACTTTGTTTATTTATATTTTATCTTTCTTTTTAAGGACAATTTTTATATTTTTGATTTGATTTTTTTTATCTTTTACTTATACTAAAAAGAAAAGGGAAATATTTTTTACTTTTTATATTTTATGATTTTTTTATTTTTATTTTTGAATTTTAAAACAAAATTGAAACTTTCTAAATTGAAAGGATCTTCAAACCAAATCAACAAACAAAAACGTAGGAATCGTAAACACTAGTCCCCGGCAACGGCGCCAAAAACTGATTGCAGTTTTTACACACGTAAAATATAATAATAAAGATACTACTTAGGTAAATTCCAACTATTCACCTTTAACCAAGGTAAAAAGTCAAAATTTACAAAAATAATATATAATATATATAATATACGTATGTTTAACCGGGTAAGTATGATCACCCGGGTCGTTTCCCCAACGACTAGTGAAATTGAAACCACGTTTTAGGTTCGGATCCTGATTTGAATGAAACAAAGATATTTTGGATAAGCTATTACTACGAAATTTAGAAGCAACAAATAATGACAATTAAGCAAGTAAACAAATTTTAATCCCTAAAAATGTAAACTAAAATTTCACTAAATAAAGAAAAATCGCCGAAAATTATTAAAAAGCCCTAATTTTTTTCTTTTTATAAAAGTTTAATTAAACTAATTAAATCTTAACCCTAATTATTAATTAAAACTTAATAAACTAATTAAAAACCTACTTAGGGACTAACTGTGAAAAAGACTTAAGGATTAAAGGGATAAAACATTTAACGGGCAAGGATTACTGGAAAACAACCTAAATTGAAAAACAACAGGAATGGTCCCTGAGAACTATCCCCGACAACAAACTAAGTCCAATAAGCATTCGAAATTTTAAAGAGCTTAAAATGAAAAACTCAAAGAAGCAAAGTTGTAAAGGAAGCTAGGGAGATCAACTTTAACAAAAGCACTATGGTCTGAAACTCAAAGATAAGCTCTAAAAAGAGCTTATTAATAAGCTGTTACAGAAACTAGGGGTTTAGGCTATGTTTTACTAAAACAGCGATTATGAGCTCAAATTAAGCTTTAAAGTGAAAAAGGAAAAGTGTTCTAAGAAGCTTATGAAGTGCTTTATCTAAAAATGCAAAGAAATTTAACCTAGAAGTACTTTTAAACTACTGAAATTGAGCATGAACTAAGCAAACTCAGAAAATAAGCAAGAGAGCACAAATTCCAAATGAGCTTAAAGGCTTATAAGGCTAAACTAGACTCTAAAACTTTAAGGGCTTATAAAACTACTTATAATCTATCTAATTAAGCTAGAAAATCTAGACCCATAGGCTAAATTAACAAATTTAAATCCTAAAGTTTCTAAGTACTGTTTTTGGCTTTTTAACTTTTTTGACAGCAAAAATAAGCTAAGAAAATAAGCTAGAAAATAAAATTTAAGACTTGTTCTATTTTAAGCTATAACTAGACTTTAAAATGCTAAAAGATAGGCTATTAAATCCTACAATCACTCGACTAAAAGTTAAACCAGAGGTAGCAGTACTAACTTGTTAGTTAGTACTGGTAGTGTAAATATCAGCAGTACTAACTTGAAGGTACTGCTGATGCAATTTGACTTTTAAGATCAGAATTAAACTATGAAATAAGCTAAGAAATATAAGCTAAAACTAAATTTAAGATAAGCTATAACTAAACTTAATCCTACTTGAATTCCTAGCTAAAAATCTAGGCTGGCAGTACTAACTTATGGTTAGTACTGGTAGTGTAAAGGTGCAGCAGTACTAACTGATGTTAGTACTGCTAGTGTAAAATTTGAGAGTGCACTAAACCAAACACCCCTTAAAAACTATGACAGAATTTGAGAAAAGCTTTTAAGAGAAATCTAATGAACAAATACTAAATACCAGATAAAAACTAGCTTAAAACAAACTTAGCAATCATGATTAAACAACTGAATAAGTAAAATTCTAAGATCTTAACTAATTAAGCTAATCTTTTTGGATTTTATGAGTTTTTATGACAGAAATTAGTAACTAATGATCTATAACTATTTAAGCAAAAACAGACTAGAACATATAACTAAATAGCACTAGAAGAGATATTTAAACACTAATAAGCAAAGAGAATAAGCAAATAAGCAGATCTAAACATAGCAAGCAATAATATCATTATTTAAAACTAGAATTTAAAGGAAAATGAAAGAGAAACTTACAAACTCCTCTAGCTAAACAAGAGGACCAATAAAGGCAGCTACAAGCTCCCTAGCTTATTAGATAAGCTAGGGTAAAGTCCTTGGGATCTCTTCCAAGATAAGATCCCCTTCCAAAAGCTCAAATTTAGTAAGATCCATAATAGATTTAACTGATTTAAGGTTTAGATAAGATTAATACCGAATTCAAACAGCTCTATTTCAGCTTATAGACTGAAAGAGCTTAATATGAGCTTAATAGCTTAATGAGACAATATGGCTTATTAAGAGAGCTTATGACTTTAAATGAGAGCTTAGAGAATGAGATTTAAAAATACTAAAGACTGAATTTCATTAATTAAAGAAGCTGATTACATTACTTGAAAAAGGAAAATTACAATTAAGGAAAATACGAATTTAAACTAGATTAAAACTAGATATTAAAAAACTACTCAAAAAAAACTCCTCTTCTGGTGTGAGAAAAGGCCTCTATTTATAGCACTTGAGGAAGCTTCTAGGATCTCTAGCCCTGCTCTCCAAACTTTCAATCCTGGCCAATCATTTCTCCAATCATTTGAGCTTCATTTGTGGCCGTTTGATCAAGCTGTGGACACCTGAGGATTGCCAGCGTGTCATTCCATTGATGTGACGTTTGTGCTTCTTTTGTGAGTGTTTTAGCACAAAAACCCACATAAATTTGTGCTTTCACCATTGTTGACGTGGCCTTTGATTGGGAGAGGTTAAGTAATCCCTTGATAAAGACTGATTTGTCCCTTCATTTGTGTTAGAGAGCTCATGAATTGACCTAAGCACCCTTTAATTTGGAAAACCCCTTTGATTTACCCTGGATGGTGAAACGGGAGTGACGATGAACAGTAAAAATGGGTTGGCGCCCAAATTGTGACAGTTAAAACTGTTGGACTTTGGGGACTTTGCATTTTTGGCCCCTCTCTTTGGTCCTTGACTTTTCTTAACAACTGTTTATGAATAAAACTTCTGAAAATTGTAAAACTAGTCCTTGTTTTTTTCTGAAAGGAGAAATGGGCTAAGATTTTGGCTTTCGGGGCTTCGGCTTTGCACTCTTCTGATTCTCGTGTCGTGTTTGCTTGACTTTGACTGTTTTCTTGTGATTTATGACTTATCCATACCTGCACACACAAAACACAAATACAAGCATATTTTTGCCATTTTTGGTCTGTTTTGGGTTTAATTGGGTTATTTTAGATACAAACGGATATGTGTATTTTACACTTATCAGCAGTCTCAAGATATTCAGATCAATCCAGTTCAAATAATGGATGACAGCTTGATTGTATCAAAAAGCAGTTTGATAGAGCCTGAAAACAACAATGCATTCAGCAAATCAGAGACTGGAAACTCAGATGAAAGGCAAGAGGAACAAGGTCAATTGCGTGAAGCTGTTGATGCTGGGTTGGTGTCACAGAAAAGAGTGGGACAAAGCCGGACAATCAGGATTACATGTAGCCAGTTCAGGGGAATTCACCCACACAAGCTGTGGATGCTAGATATACGGACTTGTAATGCGATGAGCATTTGTGAGGGTCACAATTGACTGCTTACTAATATCCTTGCTAATGAAAATCGCATACTGAACAATCTGGACCAAATTATGAACAACATCTGTTGGAAACTATATTGATAGCTATATCCATCATATTTTATTCTAACCAAATATCGTGTCAAGGGAGGTGGATTGACAAGGATGCTTTCCTTAATGCGGGGAGGGGATGAGCTTTCTCAAAACGAAAAGATTATGAGTTTGTATGGAAGTTTCAATGGAACTTCAAAACGATTTTTACAACTTGAAAAACATTGTAGTTTCACATTGAAATTTCAATTACAACAAATGAAAAGGGGAAAAAAAAGAAAGTTTTCATAGTAACAAACCAAGCATGAATCAGGACCTTCCTGAATTTCGTGAATTTTTTGTGATAAATGATTTGAAAGCTCAGCTACAGGCTAATATCACACTAATTTGTGACTTGAAGAAACAAATTAAAAGTGTGAAGGAAGCAAGTAATGAAGCCAAAGTTAAAAATGATATCGATGTGATTGAAACGATTAACATCGAATTAGAACACAGTAGTGGATAGTATTAATTGCAGCAAACTGTGCTATACATAAAGAAATATGAGCATTTGAAAACAGAATTACAAAGACTTTTTGACTTCATTTAAAATGACGAAAGTTCAGAATAAAGACAAAGTGATCTTTAATTTCTCAAATTATCAAACGTTTGCTCGATAATGCAGATTTAAAAGCTCAGCTTCAGGAAATGGTTTTTGCATATTTGGGGGGAGGGGGTAAGGCATTAAAATTGAATTAGAAGGATAAAGGATAATAGCGTGGAGGATACTAAGTTTGCAAAGCTCAATCTTAGGAAACCCGTCTCTTTAGCCCATTAGAAACCATTTAGTTGTTAGGACAACCGAATGCGTTTACGTATGCTGAACGACCCTTGAATTTTCAAGACCACGGTTTGCTCCCCCCACTAAGTTGATGAGAAAAAATGATTTGTCAAAAATGTCAAATCCTCACTATTTGCCTAAAGTTAGAGTTTCTGCTGCTGACAAAACACTCATCAGGTGAATGCATTAACTTACTCTGATATAGTCATAAAGAATAGTATGGTTTAATGATATGGTTCATGCGTTCTTTCTAGGAGGATGCTAGAAAATGAACACAAGACATCAACCAGATAATTCACCTAATCATAGGGTTATGCCTCTACTAGAGCACCACTGCACTCCCTAATGCTTGTAAACCAAAACTTAAGAATACATATTTAGGTTTTTTTCTCCTGTATCTAGGTGGTAGTGGTGGATGTCAAATGGTTGTGCCTCTAGTAGATCACTCTAGGAATTCTAGTTTCTTCTTGGACTCCAAACAATTTGTTTGTTCGATTTGTCATAAATATATCTTTAATACAAATCATGATGATTGTATAACAAAGATCCTGAATAAGGTGAATTCTCGTGCTAAAGTTTAGTCCCCTAAAGAGCAGAAACAACAATCCCGTTGAACCAAAGAACCACACTCATAAACCTGGTAGGCAGATTGGTATAGGACAAAGGTTTTCTCTCAATAAGTCTTCCGCTGTGCATGAGAAACCACACACTCCTAGATCTTGTCTTAGGTGGAAACCAACGGGTAGAATTTTCAAGACTGTTAGTCTTAGGTGGATACCTACTGGAAAGATGTTCACCGATAGCACAACCAAAGTTGACAGTGAACCTCCAAATGGTTCAAATGATGATATCACTAACCCATATGAATGCAATCAAACTCTTTATTTTAGTGCAGGTACTTCTAACTCAAGTGCAGGTATATCTGTCAATCCTTTAAAGGAAAGACTCAGAGTTTGGTTACCAAAAAGACTGATATCTCATACGTCAGGAGTTCAAGGAATTCAAATCTGATGAACATGCTTCAAAAGATGTTTGGACAAAACTGTTCATGCCTCGTTCTTCATCTTGATGACGCTTGATCACAGCAGTTCAAGCCTCGATCCTCATTGTCTCATCATGTCTGTTCACATCAGTTCAGGCCTCGTTCTTCATCTTGATGACGTTTGAACAAAACGGTTCAAACCTCGTTCCTTAATGTCAAATGGCGTCTGCTGGCATCTCTTCAAGCCCTGTTCCTTAAAGTAAAGAAAGGTGTACGCCTTCAGAGAAAAGGAAAGTGTACGTGTCAGTGCATTTATCCTTGACAACGAAAAGAGAAATCTTTTCGGTCATGAGCTAATATAACAAAATGTTAGGATCACATAAATGGACCCAAACAAAGAAGCTTCGGTCACTCGAAGATTCAAGACAAAAGTCTAGCTCGTTTAAGCGT
>BQNB010072419.1:0-32446 GCA_026074375.1 Tanacetum coccineum
GGAAGTATAAAAGTAACAGTTTTCATACGTAACCTCATCACTTTCGTAAAACACACAAAAAGGTTTCGTAAATCCTCTGCACACACTGAGCTTTCGTAACTTAGAAAATACAATCCAAATCATTTTAGTGATTCTCTATGATAGAAAAACGTAAGAAAAAGTGACCTATTTGTTTTATTTGTGCTTAATTGTTATTATTGTTTGATAAAATAGGTTTCGTATAGATCTAGGGTTTTGTAAATATTAAAAGTGATTGAATATTAAAATTGATTGAGGCAAAACATTAACATATGTCTTGAAACATGATTGGAATGCCTTGATCACTGATAATATCATTTGAGGATTAAGATCATTAGGTTTCGTAACCTTGATAGGTTTTGTAAATTTGAGATTTTGCTTTCGGAACAAAAGAACGGTCTTAAACTGTTGAAAAAATGAAAAATAAGTTGGAAAATAAGACAAATTCTTTAAGCTTATCATTTTTCAGTTCATAATTATGTTTACGAAAGTAATTTTTCAAGTTTCGGTTTCATAAGGGCTTATCAAAGGGTTTTGTAAACAGTAATGGGCCAAATGGATTGGTTTCGTAAATGATATTTTGGGCTTCATAAATGGGTTTCGTAAGGCAAAATGGGTTTTTTAGCTTGAGTTTCGGAAAAGAATAGTAATGGGCTAAATTTTTTACCGATACTTAACTGGGCTTAATTGTTAAACAAAATGGCATCTTACGAAAACAAATGATAAATTTTGTTATAACATCATATCTTTATATTGATAAATGGATCAAATGGTGAAGATTGTGTCTGGTTTCGACCGTTTTCGAAAAATAACAGGATGAGGATTGAGCAATCTACTGACCATCCAAATGTCGTATATAAGAAGTTTTGTATAACTAAATTTTTCATTCAATGTGATCAATGATTCAAAAAATATGAAACAAAAAATACAAAATGGTGCTTCAACTGTCTGTGATCATAAGTTTCTGATGTAACAACAAAGGCAAAAGTTCAAAGTTTTGAAAAGATTGTTTCAAAAACAAGTTCAAAATGATTTATGACTATCTATTGTACTCAGTTGGGTAAATGGTCTAAATCATGTCCGGTTTTGGCCCTTTTTTGCAATGAACAGAATGAGGAGTGAGTGACTTAGTGACCATCCAATTGTTGTTACATTAGTGTGGTTGTATAATCATAGTTTTCAAACATCTTTAGAAAAATATGTGATTTTCAAAATGTTGTCTCAATTTCTATCCAAAAGCTATGTTTTTGTGTCAGAAAGTGGTACTCTTTTGCTAAATAAGTTTTTTATGAGAATATAAAGTTATACTCTTGGATTTATTAAAATGGTTGTCACAAACTTGTGTTTTTGCCAAATTGATATTTTTAAAATCAGAGTATATCTTTATTATTCTTGAAAGAGTATCATTTCGTAAATGTATTTTGGAGAGGAAATTCTAAATAGAATGAGAGATGAAATCCATACGCGAAAAAGCAAATTAATGTATGCTCTAAAAAGAAATGCCAGAGCATATAAAATGAGATTACAAGAAAAAGACGAATAAAGCGTATGGCATGTGCTCAAAAAAGCAAGAATTGGCACATGAGAAAGAAAATGATAAGAAGATGCTCAAAAAGAATTGCTAGAGCATATAAAAATAGACAGAGTGAAAAGAGACAAAAATGTTATATAAATGTGTATTACATAAACTTTATCTCATTTCACTAATCACTTCATGTCATTATACAGTATTCCATATGGCTCAACAAGTAGTTTCAGCTGCTCAACTTGTTCCAAGATACCATACCATTGGGAGGTGCAATAATTATGTTGTGCTTCAAAGTATTTCATGCTCACTTGAGTGCAAGATTGTTGGGAAGATCTTACTTGATCATCTACTGAGCTCTGCTTTAACTGCCACTGCTGATGTACCTGTTGTGTATCTACAACAATTTTGGAGAACAGTGAGCAAAGTTCCTGATACTGAAGACACGATCAAGTTCATGCTTGATACTAAGGAATTTACCTACACAGTGGATATGTTCCGAGTCACTCTTCATTTGCCAGTGGAAACTTCTAAAAATCCATTTGTCGCACTAGTCAACATTCAGACTATTAAAGTTTTCATGAATAAGGTTGGCTATCAAGGTGTGGTTGATAAAGTAAGCGCCTTCTATATGAAGAATCTAGCTCAACCATGGCAAACAATGTTCAAGGTGTTCAACCGCTTCTTAACAACAAGAACATCTGGACACGATCAAACAAAGATCAACATTCTTCAATTGTTTCATGTTGTGATCAACCAAAAAAATGTTGATTATGCTGCTCTTGTATGGTGGGATTTCATGAACAATGTGTTTTAGAAGAAGGAAGCCATCCGGTATCCTCGATTCATCAAGCTTATAATTATTGATTTAATGAAGAAATTCCCAAACATTCCTTAAAGGATATATGAGGATTAGCATTCCATCAAGGATGATATTTCATTGGTTAGTGTGTATACTACTGGGAATTTGCTTGTACAAGGGATGTTGATTCCGAATGAATTCCTGACTGAGGAAATCCGTACTACTGATGATTTTAAGGAGTATGAGATGGTGTTTGTTAGAGTAGATGTTCTAATGAATCAACCGAAACTGATTGTTTCTACCCAAGGAATGCATAGGTCTACACCTAGAGCCCATAGGACACCTACCGTTTCTACTGCTAGTCCTCAGGGGAAGAATAGGAAGCAAATTGTTAGAGAATCAAGTTCACCACAGAAATCGTTAAAAATAACTATTAGACAAAAGCAGGCGATTGAAGGTGAAAATGATGATGTTGACTCTGAGGATAGGTTAGAGCCCGGGAGTCATAAGGAAATCCATAACACGTTGATGATGATGATGCAAAGAGAAGGTAGATGAGAAGAAAGATGCTGATATAGGTAGTTTAGATACTAGGACTGAGGAGATGCAGACACCAACTTCCACACCACCTAGATCCCCTAGGACAATCTTATCTTCGAATAAGAACATTACTCGGGAATTGACGGATATTGTATCACTCCCAACCACAACTACATCTAAGACTTCACACTCCAAACGACGTATTTCCAGTAAGTATAGTCATCTTCCAGGTGCGCTTGGCAGGATGTGCATACGTCAAGGGTATATGATTCAGAACATGGAACAAAAGTGCATCACAACTAAATACTTCTGGAAGACTCACAAGAAAGTTGATTAAGTTCTTCATGAAATTGTACCACAACTCGCTGAAAGAGCTACAGATGACTTGATTGAAAACAACTTGAAGCCGTCTATTGCTGCAACTATTATTGAAGATGCTTTTCAATCAGTAGTACCTGATCTTGTTTCTCAAGAATTTAATGCACAAGCACCAAAGATCATAGAAGAACTTTTCAAGAATTATGTACAAAGCAATGTTATTCAAGTCTATCCTACCACAACCACATCAACCAAAACAACTTCATCAGCTGATCTTCAACAACAACTGTATTTTAAGATGAAAAGAAGTCTTCAAGATCAAGTTAATGGTCCAGTCTTGTAGGAGGTACTAAAATGTAAATTTGAAAAGTCTTCCCCCTTTAATACTTCTTGTAGGGATGATGATATTCACTCAAAAAGACATGATGACCATCAAGAGGATGATGCTCCTCCTGAGGGGGAGAAAAGAGTGAAATGACATAAGGCATCTAAAAGTTCAAAGTCTACAAGGGGTTCTTCGTCTAAGCATTCAGCTAAAGATTCCACAACTTATGTATCCAAGAAACAACAACAACAACAATAATGGGATGCATGGGTAGAGGAAACAGTTATTGATGAAGATGAGGTGATTTCAGAAGATGAAACACCTGAGCTAATCACAAAACTTCAAAATGTTGATAAACATGTTCCAACTATCTTTGATCGTGCAAGAATAGAGGCTACACTGAATGATATGTTAAGAAATTAGTTCAAGAATACTGAAGAGTATGCCTACCATTTGGAACAAGCAACAAATTTTATGAAGAATCAGATAGTTTGGGAAAGCAGACAAGAGGATATAAGACGTCCAGTACCAAGACCTCTCATATTCTTTGGGCCACAAAGGAATCCATATGAACCTCCAAGGTATTTTTATAAAAAAAGATCTATTCTTTCTAAAGAATGGAAATACTGAGGAGAAGACGTATATTCTTTCGCTCGACAAGATACACGCAGAACGATTTCTAGAAGCTGATCTAGAAGAAAAGATGAATCGTTGGGTTCGTAAGATTCAAGGAATTTTAGTA
This sequence comes from Tanacetum coccineum, assembly GCA_026074375.1. Lineage (NCBI taxonomy): Eukaryota > Viridiplantae > Streptophyta > Magnoliopsida > Asterales > Asteraceae > Tanacetum > Tanacetum coccineum. The sequence continues at coordinate 4,271 of BQNB010072419.1, forward strand.
AGACGCACGGTTGTTCAATTCAAAATTTGAAAAGATTCCATGGCTAAAAGTGTGTTATACAAGCAAAATCAAAGATGAGTCAAAACATCCAGAAGTTTATTTCTCTAATTCGGGGATTTATAAGAAGTTGTCAGAATATGTTTGGAATTCATGGAAACAAATAATTGATGATGAGAAATGATAAGCCGGATAGTTTTTCTTGAGTGACTTCAATATCTAAACAAACGTATTGAAGACTTGTATTATCTTTGCCGGAACAAGAAGGTCAATTATCGGGAAACCAAGTTGATGAATTCATTAATAACGTTCATCAGAAGTTGTGTGAACTGGGAGAGAGTTCATGACTTCCAGTTGGGAATAGAGAGTTACCAAGTCAAGGTCAATTTAACTGCACCAACATTGACATTTCCTGGTATTGAAGCATATGAACCGTACTCAATAGTCGACAATCCAAATACGGGTTTGATTTACTTGAATAGCAAAGATGAGAAACGGGTTAAGTACTTAGTGGAGATTGTGAAGTTTTGTGATGCTACGCTGGAAAAGGTTTTGAAAGAAGTTAAGCTCAAGATCTTTCAATCAAAACCATGGAAGAAATCACCTCTGCTTGGTGAATTAGATCGTGACAGAATGAGAGCATTTGAAAGAGAAATTACTAAGTGTTTGAGTCACCGAGAGCAGATGAGAAGATGGGAATCTTTTGTGAATGTTAGACCAATTCTACCAACGATGAAGCGTCTGTAATAATCAACCCTTAAGGGGAGATTGTTAGGTTTAAGAAAAGTGTTTATTATTATATGAATTGGTCTTTGTATATTTTTTTTGTTTTATAGTTTTATTAGTAATTATAATGTAATAAAGTCTATCTTGGTCAAAGTTAAGTAAAGTTGACCAAGGTTTGACTAAAGTTAGGAAAATAGAATAGAATTAGCAATAAGTATAAATACTCATCTAAGAGGGGTATTTATACAAGTCTTTTACATTTTGTAATTCACTTCTCCCTCCTATTTCTATTTTCCGTTTGAAATGAAAATTTAGAAAATGATAAAAAATACTCTCTAGCTCCTCTCCTCTATTCTAACACTTTCGTATGATTACTACTATGCAAACATGACATACAACAAAAACCTATTCTATCTCAAGCATGGGAACTTAGGACCAAAGAAGTATACTTTGCCATTACCTATTCTATCTCAAGCATGATGATATGGAAGAACGAACTTCAATGTGGGTTGATAAACGTCTCAAGAAGTTTAATGTGTATGCCCGATATAGTGTGGAACATTGGAAGAATATGTGTGCAAAGCAAGATCACATTAGAAGGCAGAAATAGCTAAGAGACAATCCTCAAGAAGTTTACTCAGAGTCAAAAATAATTGAAATCATCGAAACAGCATATGGATTGGGTCATGAGCACAAGTTTATAACAAAGATCATCGTAAGAAGAGCTAATGGAAAGATTGATCCGATCACTGAACCAAACTACAAGTATCTCAACAAGAACGACATTAAAGATATGTATTTGTTGTGCATTAATGATAAAGTGAAGGATTACAGAGAAACTGGGTTATTGGGATCGTTGCTTGTCTTTATTAGAGCTATAGTCATCTGGGAAAGAGTTCATGATTTCCAGCTTGGCATGGAGAGCTACCAACAGAAAGTTAATCTTACTGCTCCAACAATCACATTCCCTGACATTGAAGAATATAAAGTATTTGACATCACCTTTGAACGAGTATGTGGAATGATTTATGAGAACAGCAAGAAGGAAAAGAGAGTGATGGTTTATAAAGAGATCCTTAATTTCTGTGATGCAACCTTGAAGAGAGTTTTAGAAAAGCTAGAGAAGTATAATAAAGATGTAAAGCATGGATATGCTGACCCAAGTCCTAGTAATTCTGATGTTGAATACTTACGATTCTATGAAGAAGACATTAGAGAATGCTTGAAGCATCATGGTCAGATGAGACATTGGGAGATGTATGTGAATGGAAGACCACTAGGATCAAGAAGGGATCGCCCAGAATAATCGACCCTTAGGGGGAGATTGTTAGGATCATAAAAGTGTCGATTATAATACTTTAAGTGGTTTTATTATTTAAGTAATGTTTAGCATTATTTTATAAAGTAGAAATAGTATTGTAATAAAGATATGTAACCTTTAAGTGAAAATTAGCTTACATATCAAACTCTAGGGACTAATTAGCAATTAGTGAAAAATAAAGGAAGGATTAGCATCCTCCTATAAATAACCCTTCTAATCAACATTAGAAGGTTAAGGCTTGTAACAAACTCACTTTCCCTCCCATTTCTCTTTTCTTTATAAAATTTAACAATTGTGAAAATATTTGCCTTCCTCTCTTAATCTCTCTAAAGCTTAAACGTTTCTAAGTGTGATTCAATATAAGATTGACCTAACAAACTGTTTGCGGAATAACAGTTGGGATTAAATGACAATGTATGTATGTGATCTCTTCTCTAAAACTCAAAGTAACCCAAAGTATTACTTTGAGTTACAACTATGCTAAACCAACTTAATCTAATTCAAGGATTTAGTTGATTTGGAGGAGTAGAGTGTTTATGAATGTTTGAGCATTAAATTCACAAACTTAATCTACTCTTTTAAACTCTTTTATTTATAGGCTAAGGATTGGGTAATAAGTGTGTGTCCTAATGTTGATGGACCAAGTACATTCGTACATTTTTCTCTATTACATAAGGCTATTCTAAGGAATGGGACAACATGCTTTCTAAAGACCTTGTTCTTCACCCAAATATTGATATGTTGACTTTGGTGGATAAGTATTTATACTTATCCCTTCAAACGTATCTCGCCTATTCTTCTGTCACTTAGACATTTGTCTAAGTCTTTAAGTCTTCAAATGTTGAGGAGATCAAAGAGATTCGTGAGCTTATTACCACAACTCACTTAACTCATTACCTTCTTCTTTGCTTCAGGGACTTCATTCATTGAGTTCCGCCTCAGTGTATGTCAAGTCTTTCTTCATAGACTCAGGTTGAACTTTTGAAGGTAACTCTCTGAATGAATATTCATTTAGTGACTTGAGTGTTGTTTAAGGTTATATAACACTTATTTTTGTATTTAAATCCTAATATGGAGATCATTTGGCACTGAATTGGCCCAACAATCTCCCCTTATTTTGATATAAATATAGCCCAAGTGTTTTTCAATGTAAGTGAGCAAATACAACTTTTTCTTACACGAAACTAGAAAGCAAGTAAAGGACACTGATAACTATAATACTTCATTCATACTGAGGTTACAAGAACGAAAAGGTTTGGCAGACTAAGTACTTGAAGGGCCAGCCTCAAAAAGCGCAAGCTTAGCTTTAACCTTTTTGTACTCAATCTTATAATCTTTTTAAATCTATTGATCAGTTTGATTATTTTAAAAGTTTTGTGTAGACTGAAGAAGCTTAGGTTGAAATTTACTTGACCGTGAAGAGTAGTTTGACACTGAGGATTTGTAAGAAGGACTGACGTTTTAGAAAAACAATCATTAGTTCCAAAAAATTTGTTTCTTTCGATAAAATGTTTTGAGTTAGCCAAAAGTGCTCTTTCATGAAACTCAATATCTGAATACTTTAAATACTCATTATTGTTTCTTTCATCAACTTAATCATTAGAACTTTCTTAGAAATCCTAAAAAATATTGTTAGAGAAAAAAGCAATTGATATAGGTGCAGTTATTAGGGCCTTTTTAGACTCAGGGTATCTCCAAGATATTAAGTTGTATTCATAGACAACCCTCCCATATATTTCAACAAGGTCAAGGGTCTAAATATGATTAGCATTTCTTAACCCTTGTGAGAAGCTTAGCCAATAGATACTTTCACAGTCTTTGGCTCTGATATTCAAGTTTCAGGTCCATGATCATGTTTTTCTTGGTATTTGAGGGGCCTTCACAGCTGTGAACCAAGTCAGTCCATGTTTGTTTAGCTATCTCACAGCTAATGACTGACTCCTCTGTTATATCATCCGGTAGACATGATAAAATGATGCTTTCCAGGCTTGACCACCCTCCTCTCATCATTTGACCATTGTGCTTTAGGTTTGGGTGCACCACCAACGATCTTGGGTTGGAAAGGATCATCCTTAATACATGTAATGTAATAGGGTTCCATTTCGGTTAAGTAGCAAAACATGCGCTTTTTTTACTTATTGAATTTACCAACTTCAAGTCGGGAAGCAATAGCAGAATAACTACCTCCCTTTTTATCGACAAGTTAGGGTACATTACTTTCAGCATTGGTAGGATCTTGATTTTAAAAACTTTTGAACGGTTTATAAAACTTGTTTTATAAATCAGACCGCTCTGATACCACTTGTTGTTCTCGTTTAACTACCTTAAACTTAACTACATGGTTAACTTAATATAGCTCATGTTTAATAGTAATGTAATTAAAACATTTTGTTACAAGTTATAAGACTAAAAGTAAAGACACAGAAAAACGTTTAACTCTTTTTTATATTTATCAAAGAATTATACCCAACGGTTTGTGAAATACAGTTGGAATTGAATGACAGTGTATGTATGTGATCTCCTTTTTAAAACTCAAAGTAAATCAAAGTATTACTTTAAGTTACAACTATGCTAAACCAATTGAATCTAATTCAGGGACTTAGTTGATTTAAAATGGTAGAGTGTTTGTGAATGTTTCAACATTAAATGCACAAACTTAATCTACTCTTTTACAACTCTTTTATTTATAGGCTAAGGATTGGGTAATAAGTGTGTGTCCCAATGTTGATGGACCAAGTACATTCGTACATTTGTCTTTATTACATAAGGATATTCTAAGAGGATAACACGCTTTCTAAAGGTCAGTGATGACATTGACTTTGTTCTTTACCCATATATGGATATGTTGACTTTGGTGGACAAGTATTTGTACTTATCCCTTCATATATATCCCGCAGTCACTTAGACATTTGTTTAAGTTTTCAAGTCTTCATATGTTGAGGAGATGAAAGGGATTCAATGAGCTTATTGTCACAGCTCATTGAACTCATTACCTTTTTTTTTGTTCAGGGTCTTCATTCATTGAGTTTCGCTTCAGTAAATGATGAGTCTTTCATAATAGACTCATGTTGCACTCTTGAAGGTAACTCACTCAGTGACTTGAGTGTTGTTTAAAGTTATATAACACTTATGATATTTTTCTATTCAAATTCTAAAATGAAAATTATTGGGCACTAAATTAGCTCAACTTTCTCTCTAATAAGAACTCCTTTCTCTTTCTATCATTTGTCTCTTTAGCGAACTCAAGTTTCATTATTTGTGCGATCATGGTATATGTGACCTAGAAATTTGTTATAAAAGTTCTCCATCATCAAAATATTATGCCTGATAGCCCAAATGTTTGATCAAACCTAGCTTGTATCTTTCTTTTCTTAACACATATTGGTCAAGTCCCACAACAATGATGATATAGTACTTTGCCTTTCAAGAAATTTAATCTCACATTTGTTCTCAATAGACTAGCATTTAGGTAACACATATTTTTGTTAAACTTACTCGCTCAAAATAGCGTCATCAAATTGGTTTTTGATTATTATTTTTTCAGACAGTTTGAACGATGGTGTGATTGGTGTCATTAGAGAATTAATTAGAGCCAAAATGCAGGGGGCAACATTTGATTACAAAATATATGCTAATTTTTTCAAGGAGGCAAATTACAAAAATTGGAAAGATATTATATGCTTTTGACACTTGAATTTTTCTCATCGGTGAATGCCACATTCTCATTGGTCGTACAGATTGATACCGATAAGTAATCTCCAAACAAAACCTAGAAACTTTACAGCAACCTTCACATAAAGGCTGAACACAACACAACATCCCTTTGACCTAAAACAGACACATATGAACACAACATAACATAATAACAGCAAGAACAAAACTCCATTACATTTTTATGTTTATCATCACTATTCACCTTCAACTAAATCACCATGATTACTGCCATATGTGTGAGCATCAAGAGTTGGCAAAAGGCAAACTTTATAAACTAGTTCCTGAACAAAGACCCTCAAATGTATTGGTTTTTTAGTTTGGTTGCTATAAACAAATAAGATAGCAGAAACACTATTCAATGCGTACATCCATGAACTTAAAAAAGAAGTAACAATCGACGAAGCAAGTACCATTTATCAAAATTAGTTTAATAGACTAGAGATATATGTGCTATCTGAGTGCTCATAAGATTGTCTATAATTCTAACGTCATTTTATATATTGTTACAACATAGATGTAACCTAAAGTATAAAGGGCTGCTTATCTCTCTTCTCTATTGACCATGTGTACTTGTATTGTACCTGTAATGACACTATTCATAGAGTCTATTGATCCAGTCTCGGCGAATGCCAAACTTCAGTCAGCATAATCAGTGCTTCGAAACTTGATATCATTTATCACGTACTTCCCTTTTTGGAAGAAAATCGGGTCTCCTCAGTCTCAAATTTAATCTCATGCCTACATTCATGAAAAAAAAATATCAGCGGTATGGTCAACAAAAGCATTGTTATGATGATAATCTTCTACAAGAGACACCAATTTATGTGGCAAGATAGGCGGGTCGTGTGTATTTTCAGACTTAATCTTTTAGTGTGGTTCTAAACCGGCCAGCCCAGGTTATTGCTACCTTTAAGAAAGAGTAAAGAACTTTCAACCTAAATCAACTTGTCAGTAAATTGGCTTAAATTTGCCACCTCTAATGACCGATATAGATGCAGTAAGAAATAATGAATGCACACAACAGCTGAAACAGCCACATGCGTCTGGATACCCGAAACGTCTGGTTGCCAAAAACAACTATCCATTAAATTATCACCAAAAAAGGCATTTTTGCTAAGGCTATGGCATCTAGCATATCAACAATCTTCAACTTGCCTATTTATACTCGCATCCATTAAAAGCAAAATGTAATACATATTTGGCTATCTGATCATATCTCCTAAATGACCCTGACTATTATGTTTAATTTAAAATTAAAATAACAGAGAACCGATATTACGGCAACTAGTAAACTTGTTAATTATAAAAAAGAAATAAAATTACTAACTTTTTAAGTAACGATTATCACGGGGCAAAAAAGTTTTGTATTTTTATTGGGGTTTCAAAAGGAGGGTAGAGAGTACATTACTTAGGGCATCCACTATGGTGGTTTATGAAAAGGTTTATAAAATTATGAAGAGGTCTAAAAATTTGTAAACCATAGTGAACATCTATTTCAAGCTTATGTGGCATGAAGAGGTCTAGGATATTAGACCTTTTCATAATTTAATGCATTTGAATTATGTGAGATGTTTATAAAACTTGAAAAGGTTTATACATAGTGGAGATAGGTTTATAAAAATAAAAGGTTTATAAATTAATGTCATAACACAATTGTAAACCTTTAGAAAGGTTTACCATAGTGGATGCTCTTAAGTCATTAAGTTAATGTTGAAACCGCCCATTTAATAGATCAAGGTGGTTACAAATATTTAATGTTAAAACTGCTCATTTTATAGGTCAAGGTAGTTACAAACATTTAATTTTGAAACCGCCTATTTAATAATCATTAAGCTAACCACTAACAGAGTCAGGGAGAATCAGTGACTTGATGGGTGTACACTCCCTACCTCCAAACCCATTTCCATGTATGATCCGATTCGTACAATTGCACTAAATTTTTGACAATTTTGGCTTAACAGAGAAGAACCAATCACGCGTTTTGTCATATATTTTATATAACCTTTTACCTTATATTATATACTATATATTTTATTACTATATTCCCTCCATTATATCTATAATATATATGTGGCTAAGTATGCCTTAGTGTTGAAATTTGATTTAGTGACTGTACGACACATCGAATGATTTGATTCCGCTGTGTGGTGACACCTCTGTCAACTTTCATTAAATCATTTTTATAAATTTGTTCGATAATTATAGGTGTATATAAAAATTTCTCTCGCGCTCTCCATCGCCTGGCAGTGCGTTTTTTGAACGCGACCTTATGACGCCTTCTTATTGGTTTAATATACAAGGAGGTTAAAAACCAACTAAGCCAAGCACTGCATTTTGTTAAACGGCCTTGACCCGTATCCAAAACAATAATTAACCCTATTCGTCTTTTCTATAAATCAAAGCCTATTGGTCTCGTGATTCATGATATCTTTTTAATTTTCCTTAGAGTAGATTATATCAAGAAAAGGTTTGAACTCTACTGCATATAGAGAGTGCTTTTTACGTGTAATCCCGCTGAAGACATCCTAAGTAATCGTATGTTGCTCGTTTAGTCTTTTTGATTTTACGTTACTGTTGTTGTCATCCTGAGTAATTCATTCACTTCATGCTTACAGAGAGTAAGTCCCATTTCTTTATTTTTCTTGAATATAGACTTCTATAACGAAGTCTTTGAGTTCCCACCATCAGTTTGTTAATCTTATGCTCTCTCTCGCTAGATAACGCCTCCCTGTTCATTTTGAGATCGCGGACTATGTGCCTACAAATCGCTACGCGGAAGGTCAGAGAAATAAGAAGATTAGTGTCTCGCAATCTCGTGATGTCATATCTCACTCACATTGAAGCGCCGTTTTCTTCTACCTTGCCATGTCGTGTCTCTCCACTTTATGAATAATACAATGAATAAAGATAAGAAGGAATTATGCCCTTTCCTTTCACATGTTCCTAAACATTAGGAGTTACATTCATTATTTAGCTATTTATGTTTTCGTTGTTAAACGATAGTCTGTCAAAAATGTATCTAGAGTGAATTCTTTAAGATAACAGTTTGACCCTTCAAATCTCTATTGACTGTCATCACGAGTTATAAATGACCTACCCCAACCCCTCCCTCTGTCCACTTGAAAAAAAATTCCCTTTCACATCATAGTGTCAAAAATCTTATGTTAAAAAGGGTTAAGCATGATACTTGGTCAATAGATGTGCTTCTATCGAGTGCAGGTCCTGATTATTGTTAACAGAGAAAAGCATAACTAGTTTAGAAGATCTGAAACATAATGAGAGACATACCGATGGGATTTCGAGAGAAAAATTTCAGTATCTCGTCAATAATTATTACCTACATGAAACAAGCGAAGGCATTACTCATAAGCAAAGATTAACAGATAACCAAACTAGCTAACAAAAGCAGGCACCAAAAGAAATAAAAGAATCTTGAAAAATTGAAATGCCATGATTATACGTTATATAGCTAAGCAACTCAAATTGTCAAGATTATACGTTATATAGCTAAAAGAATATCCACCATAATATCACTAGATTTTAGAGAATGTCCTCGACAAATGCCTTAAGATTGAGCGCTGTAATTAGATAGGTTTAGCTTGTAGGTACGACATATCATGACATGAAAGACCAATAAGACAATTATATGTAGTAGATATCGGCCAGTCCAAATTTAAGGGAAAAACATCAAATGTGGCATTATTTTGGAACCGTTATGTTTCTTATTTACAAAATTTTGCACAATAAAAAGTGTTGGCTTTTGTTTTTTGGGCTAAACTTAGAACATATTCTATAAAATTGTTCTACGTCCATAATCTTAATACTTGCACATATTTTTCTTGCTGTGTTTCTAAAATTATTAGAAATACATCTATATTTGAATAAAAAGAGCCCTTGGAGATCTTACTTTCTTAAAGAACCTAAAGAGAAACATAGGTGTAATAGCATTTCGTTAATTTGACAAAAGCATTCAGATCAGTAATACTTGGAAGATGAAACAACTTACAGGAAACGATAAATACAAGACAGTGGTCCACTCATCCCACGTTAATGGCACCACCTGTGATGAAGAATTCAGCGCTTTAAATGATGTTTCCGTAAAAATGACAAAACATTACTCTCTGAAAGAATCAAGAGAGAATAGAAACTTACAGAAAAGAGAACGGAAAGCGGTTGCACATACAAAATGAGGCAGTGAAGTAACATGGTCACACCAACAGAACCAACAAGCCATAAATTACTCCAGGGTGGTATAACACTGAAAATTTCCATCAAGCGTACGTTGTTAACTAAGGCAAATCCTCCAACTTCAACCCTCTAGAAATATTTTAAAGAATATAACAAAGGCGTATTCAAACAGCAGATGAATAATAATAATAAACACTCACATGAGGGACTGATTTTCACTTAGATTGTTCAAAGCATTGAACATTTCAACAACAACGAGCACTGTCATAGCGACAGTTGAGGGGTGTCGATCACTAAATATACTACAAGGGTATGTAGTTTCGCGTTTCAGACAACTATCAAAATTCATCTGCAGCAGAAGAAATAATTTAAGAACATGCATTTAAAAAACATGCAGAAATTTGTACATTAATGCTTGAAACTGCAAAAACCTAAGCAAGATAGAAAATCAAAATCACATGATTCTCTACACCAAACTGCTGTTTTCTTGCATGGCAGTCACTTACTTTGTGCTATCTAAATACTAATCTACATAGAAGTTTCTAGATTATGTCTCCTTTAAAAGCATCACTATCTTTTATAATCCAAAATTGGTTCCATTTAAAAAGATAATTAATAGTGAACATGACTGACACCTAAGGACTTACAAGTTCGCTATATGGTATCTTTGGACCAGTTTCTGAGTAAATAAACCACCATATAAAACCCGCGACAGTTGCAAGTCCAACATAAGCTGCATAAAAAAGATAAGTTTGTCACATCAGTTAATAATATAAATACATCTTTCTTACTCCTGTGCATTCCACTAAAATTGAAAGATCAAAACAATGAATGTTAAAATTGGCCGGGTTGCAATACATTTAGTTTCAACAAATATCTACCCGGAACACAGGACACACTAACAAGCAAAATAAACTTGAAAAAACCTTTTAAAATCTGCATGAATGATGTTTCTGATACAAGTTAGAATTTTTTATTTTTTTTCAATATTATAGGGTACCATTAAGAAGAGCAATAACTGAAACGGATCACATGTACATGCATATGCAGTGCGTCTTTTTTCATTTAGATATGAACTAAAAGATTTTGAAATAGTGAAGAACGACACATGTTCTAGATATTAATATTAGTATGCATTTATGTTGATGCACTCAAACAGATTATGTTAAGACTACCTCCAATCACTAAATAACGGAAGAATAGCCACCCACTGACAACAGCTTCATTAACCTGTTATTCAAAATGTTGCAAGTTAAAAATTGCATGATGATGGTCAATGCAAGGTAACACATCAAAAGTTAAATATACTTTAAATGTTAAAGCTCTCTGATATTGGGAGCCTTTGCTCTTTAGTATACATATTTTAGTTGGTTCCCATTCTAGTGGAAACACAAATATCAAACCTTATCCATCACTTCACACGACAATCAAACATATCATAGCATAATTTAAAACATGGTAGGTTTATATTATAGGCAACCCTTGCCATAAGAAAACTTTGACGTTCGGCCCCGAAAAAATATGGGAAAAAGGGCATGAACAATTTAAGCTTGCCATGTAAGATGAGTTGTAAGAAAGAGTAAGTAACGGAAAGGGTACCTTTCGAGGTTTAGCCTTCATAACATCTGAATCTTGCTTATTGAAACCAATAGCTGTAGCAGGTAATCCATCTGTAACCAAATTTACCCAAAGAAGTTGCACCTGTAAAGAGTGATTTATCATTTCGTAAGGATGATAAGTAAACCAACAAAAATACTGACTTTGACGTACAGATACAATCTCTCACATCACCTAGTACAATTAACAGGTTCGCCATAATTGGCTCAATTATGACAAACTTAGCTCAAGTCCATGCACTCAGGGTCAAAAAAGAAATAATGGCTGTCATACAATCCAAAAGTATTTGGTCATGTAGCTCGGCTAGAAAGTAGGTTTTTTGTAATTCGAAAAGATCAATTATAAGAAAAATGTTAAAGTAAAGAATTCTGGGTGGGATACAACTAGATATTAACTGTAGCTTTTCTCTTGTCATGAATTTTTTTTAAAAGCGCCATTTTTACACCTAAAGTCGAACATACCAAAACATAATAGTGACTTGTGATTTAGATATCAAGACATTCAGGGTTATCTAACATATAGCATGTATACAACTGTTTATAAATCTTTCATAACCTTTCCAATTCTCTCTGAGATATTTTTAAATAACGAGCATTCTATAGAAAGTGGCACACAAAGAATTCAAACTTACATAAAAATATTTAACACATAATCCGTGGGATATAACAAGACTATTAACACAGTGGGGTTTTTTTTTCAAATGATAACAGCAAGAAAATGAGGGAAACAAGAATGTAATATGCTTACAGGGACAAGAGTGTCAGGTATTCCAAGTACAGCTGCAACGAAGATACAAACTACTTCTCCAATGTTAGAAGAAATCATATATCTGATGAACTGCTTCGTGTTATTGTATATAGCTCTGCCCTCTGCAACAGCCTGTTATAATCAATTGAATTAATTGATAGAAGGGATCAATTCAGATGTATAAACTTATAAATATTCTTTTTTCTACCATAAACAATTTATTGCATGCATAAACAAAAGAGACTTACTGCAACAATTGTAGCAAAATTGTCATCAGCCAAAACCATGTCTGAAGCACTCTGATATCAAACACAATGACAATGATCCAGTTAGAGGAATGTTAAATCATAAGTAAAAGTGGTGCAAACAAATAATAGAACCATTTAGCACCTTGGCTACAGCTGTTCCTGATCCCATGGCAATCCCTATATCTGCCTTTTTTAGGGCAGGTGCATCATTAACCCCATCTCCCGTCATGGCAACCTTCAAAACAAAATACCGTATCATTTGGGGAACAGTAGACATGCAGAAGTCGAAAAGTATGGTCGTTAGAAAGAAAACTTGGATAGGCACAATGACAAATACTACTGGACACTCCTGTATAATTTAGGGTGTCCGAGAATAGCAGACATGTTCAAGGTGAACAATAGTTTCAAAGCAAACAATCACGAAATCTCTACGGCGCCTTTAGTATTCTAAAACAGCAGTTACAATGTGTCTAACAGCTACTCTAAGTTTATAGGGTACCTTTAGTTTTCTAAAGCAGCAATTACAACTTTGTCGAAGACATGATTGGGTTATTTTAAACCTTCTCTTCAGTCTTCCATACGGATGAAATGCTTTGGCCTCCATTATTATTATGTATATTATTCCCATGTAAATTATGCTCCTACCTAGAGTTAAGACATCTAACAATACCATCCTATCTAATTTGCAGCAGAACAGCAGGCGGCAAACCATACATAACATTTGACTCATAAGACACCAAACATAAACTATCTTCTACTGCTACATCAGTCTAATGCAAAAACACACCGGTCAACAGAAGTCAACACCGGTCCACGCTGTTGTTTAACCTGAAATTAGGGTGTTTTGTTTCAATTGGTTGGATCTTCTTATTAAATAGTGTGTAAGAATAAAGTTTGTGATGTAACTGCTGTAAAACAAAATCCTAATTTAAGAAAATGAAAACCCTAATTTACATTTAAAGCCCAACATCAAATCTTTTTTGAGACCTACTTACTTATTTATGATTAAATTTATCAATATATATATATATATATATATATATATATATATATATATATATATATATATATATATATATATATATTCAAATTTACAAATATACATATAATTTAAAATTTATATATAGAAAGTCCAATCCGCCTAGGCCCCACCTCAGCCGATTACTAGCTAGGCGGTGGTCGACCGCCAGACTAGCGCCTAGCGCTTTTTGCAACCTTGTGCAAAAAGAGTGAGCATGAAATGTGCCCATTCAAAAAAGATGGACAAAATGCCTGCAAGATAATAAATAGTAGGCCTTTTACCCGAAAAAAGTAATATTAAGATACTGAAATATCCAAACCATAAATTACCATCATTTTGAGCAAAACAAATGCAATGCCTGCTGAGGTCAATGAAGTTATTGGGAGATGGCAGTAACAGAGAAATAAATAAGTTGAAATGGTTCAACCAAATTATTGTCTTAAACTTAAGTACTTTTGCTTGTGCGATGGAAGATGCCTAGGAACTTTAGGCTTTATGGAAGCTGATTCTGTTGGTTTTGATGTATGCTCGCATATTGTCTGCCCGTAATCAAGTGGAAGATCTCTTTAGAGTTTGGTATTCGAAGCAGGAGTTCCAAGTGAGAGTTGTACTCTTTTTTCCTTCGCCTAGGTTTTTCCCATTGGATTTTCCTCGGGAAGGTTTTTTAAGGAGGCAATCTTGCTTGGACCATATTCCTCCCTATATTTGGATGGTGGATGTTGCTGCTTGGAAGCTTAGCAAAGCGGATTGGGATGTGTCTTAGTTTGTCTTTGTTTTATTTGTGCATTTGAGGCATGTCTCATTTGCTCTAGTGGTAGTTCTAGCTTTGGCTAGAGGTTAATGTGGTATTTCGGCCACATTCCATTGTACTTAACTTTCCTGTGATTAATATACTTTACCGGGGTAACCCTTTACCCAAAAAAAAAAACTTAAGTACTTAACATATATCTACAGCCATAAGGGATATTCAATGGACATACCACTTCATTTTGGTGTTGTAGTGCTTCCACCAGCATCTTTTTGTGAGATGGTTCAACCCTGAAGAAAATAATAATAACAGAGATTTAGTAGTTTTATTTGAAAAGTATACAAGAACAGGAAGATATGTCATAATAGATGAACATTATAAGAAAGCATGTGATGGTTTGTTAAGGAATGTAAAAGAAAGTGACTAGTTCAAATGTTCAATCCTCTTCTTCTAGTATAGTAACTATAAGCTCATGGAAGAAACTCTTTACTCCCAAATGCTAAACCATGACTTTTCTAGCATGTAAAACTTTTGAATATGGTACAGCTCATCAATGCTCAGTATAGCGCAATCTATCTCCTAATAATCGAGTAATATCATGCCTCCAACTTCAGATATGTCATAGTTTATTTTACTCATTTCTTACTTCAAAAGTTACGATCTAAGAAAATCTTTAAGGAGAATACAACTGTTGACCAAAACAAAATACTGCTGTCAAAATGTGCCCATCTTCGATTTAGCAGCTTTGATACTTTTCATCTTTCTATAAGGATTAAACTTTTCTAAAGAAAAGCAGTAACCTAACTCGCCAGGTGTATCTATTACAGCTGAATATAGCTACTACAGTCTGTTAACGCACAAAAATAGCCATAAAAGAAAATATAGCAAGACAAATTTACCTTGTAAAAAGTGTCATCCGTTGGAGTGCCATTGTTTTCTCAGAAGCTGGAAGGTCTTCAAACTCAGAAGCCGTGAAGGAGCGGCCCACAAAATCTTCATAGTGATCAAAAGCACCTATCTTTCGGCACAATGATTCTGCAGTAGCCTGGAAGTTCCATCACCAATTAGAATTATGGTGTTGATAGAAGCATATCAATTACAATGCTGGAGACAGAAAAGGCTAAATTACCTTGTTATCCCCAGTCACAACCATAACACGGATGCCAGCTGTCATGCATGATAGTATAGCATTTCTAACCTCCTCTCTTGGTGGATCAAGCATCCCAACCTATATGTAACAAAGGGTGGATAAACCATAAAATGACCATGGGTATAAATGAATTAGTATACTGAACACTAATATAGAAAACCACAAACTTGAACTTCAATAAAAAGCCATTACTAATTATTATTTTTCGAAACAAGGCTTGTATTTTTGTTTTCAATAAAAAAACGATGGTTTTTTAATTATTAATCAAATAATGAAGGCTGTTTAATTAACAATCGCATCCGAAACTTAATATAATTGCTATCATTTTTCATCCAGATAAAACACCACTCAGTATATGTATTAATTGTGTTGATATACTTTAATCTTAGCTTTTTCCTATTTTAAGTGCATGTTGCCTCTTTTACACAGCTTATATAATTACTTCTTGTCAAGAAAAATAAATGAAATCTAAAAAAACAAACTATAATAAAGATGAACTGTTTTGAAAGAAAGCGTACCAACCCAATAAATGTAAGATCCTTCTCGTCATGTAAGGAAATATTTTGATGACCTGTAGGCATCCTTTTCAAGGCAAGTGCAAGACATCTTAAAGTATCTTTTCCTGCAAAGCTGAAACATGAAGAATATAACTTGTCACAGGGAATTAAAAAAGATCATAGTAGGTTGGCTTTGGTAAAAAAAAGTAAGAGAATGCAAAGCAGTTGCATGATAACTGTTGTCAGGCGCTAGAGAAGCACTAAAACTGTCATGGTCATAGAATATCAATGGTCTATTATCCAAGTTGAGTCAATAGCTAAATGCGACATAGATGATTTAAAAAATGGTGGACGGGGAACAATAGAAACTTATATGAGCATGCAACAAATATGTATTTCATAAGCTTAACTTATACAGAAATTTTTTTCGTTTAAACAAAAAAACAGTATAAATATATCAAGGTAGATAGTCCTTAACCTGGAAAATTTAGATTCGAGCTCAGCTCTAATACTTGCAGTTAGTGGAGCCGTAGAACCATCATCATTGCAAAGAATACTAGTACATCTGGAAAGTACACTCTCCGGGGCACCTTTGGAGAACATAATCTCGATATGCTTTCGACTACAAAGAACACTCATCATCTTGCGATCACGAGAAAATTCCAAAAGAGAGATCTGAATGCATCACATTTCCAAGTGAACTTTAGTAGAGAAGAATGATAATGTTCAATGAAAAAATTTGCTACATAAATTTGCAAAATAAAATGTTTCAGCACACTAAGAGCAGACAAGAATGATAATTTTCAATGAAAAAAGCCAACAAATATCGACTTGGGCTGATAAAAACGCATTCACAAACTACTGAGCCCAAAAAGCAATAGATAAGGTCTAAAAAATCGAAGGGCTAAAAAATCGATTCGACAAACCTTCTTGAATTGGTTTTCCCAATAATGATTACAGTAAGATGCCCGTTCATGCTTTGTCAACATATTCAGAGCAGAAGGCATCGAATCAAACCCAGGAAGACCAACCTGATAACAGCAGCAAAAGTAAAACAAGTTAAACGAAGTGGAGATACAAAGCAGTATGACAAGGTGAACAAGAACAGGGATAAAAATTTGCCAGAGAATTCAGAACATGGATATCATTAATCAACCTTTTCTGCTAATATACGAAGAGCTACTTCAGTTGACTCGCCAATTTTTTCATAGCTCCTCTTGTCAGGATTGTATTGTATAATCGACTCATTGCAGAGAGCAGAACACATTGCAATGTGAAGGAGACAAGGGAATTGAGCAGGAAAATCAAGCTGCAAGATTTACAAGCACATGGTAAGATTGACGATTACCTTACCATAAATAGCAGAATTGTCACTTATTGCTCTATTATTATTGGAAGTGTAGGTAGTATCTGTAGAAATAGCCATAAGTCACATGACCCACCTACGTACCTAAATTTTAGTAAAACAGGTTACAGGTTCCTATCCTAGAATGTAATGAAGTTTATGACCCTAAGCTCTGAGAATTCAAATTGAGACACTAGCCCTCATCAAAGCAGCTACAGAAACGGCAATGCCTCCACTAAAGTCTATAGTATCAGGTTTTAATTTGCAAATGCACTATGAAATTCCTTGCTCATCAACAACGGGATCAATCAGCAGAA
The DNA here is from genome assembly GCA_026074375.1 of Tanacetum coccineum. NCBI lineage: Eukaryota > Viridiplantae > Streptophyta > Magnoliopsida > Asterales > Asteraceae > Tanacetum > Tanacetum coccineum. Next base: position 21,907 of record BQNB010072419.1, read on the forward strand.
CAGGAAATAATAGAAGAAGAATGAAGATAGTTGAGCTTCTTAATGGTTTCTTACGAGCCCGAAAGCTTGCCTTTGGCCAAAGGCTATGTTCTATAATAGTAGCTACTAATGTCTTCATAGCCAAAGGTAAGCATAGTGTTTCTACCAAAAAAGTACTAAGTAAGCTTGCATCGTTTGATACATGTAACTTGCTATGGGTTCCTTGCATGCATCTCTAAATGGGGATACATGACATACATACACCAATTTCCACTCCCAAGGGGAAGGCCAGAACTTGGATAATTATTCATTGTATGTTATTAGGTTCTTTTAAGTAAAAAGTGTAGCAAAAGCGAGAAAAGCGAGCGCTTATGTGAATAAGCGAGGCGTTTTGCCCTAAAGCGCTTTGATTCCAAAGAAGCGAGGCGTTTTACTAGAGCGATAAAAAGTGTTAAGATGCGAAAAAAAGCGAGCACTTTTTTCTATAACGGCTAGTTCTAAAATTTTTAGCTAATGAAGTTTTATAGCCGGCCCTAATCTTTTAAATTAGGTTAAATAATTACAAAACTAACCCTTTAATATAATATTATAGGAAAATGATTAGGACACCTAATTCACATGCGTAAATTTTGGCCTAAACAATTCAATGTTTGACAAGTGGATTGCACATTTTCTCTCCAAAGATTTACCTTTGATCTTGGTACTACATGTCATCTCAATTTTAGTCACAAAATGAGCAACATGAGTTACTCATGCCAATCAATACTCAATATTATAAATACTACATTTATAATATTGAGGTCGCTTTCGCCTTTAACTACCTTAAGTAATACACTAATATTTCCACAAATCAAAGTGTGAATATAGGTTTCTGAGCATTGCTCAATCCTAAACTCTTATTGTTTACAAACGAAAGTTCAACACTTCAACTGAATAAGAAAACTAAGTAAAAACAAGAAAATCAATCAAATGGAAGGGCAATTTTCCATAAAACCTTACCTGCATTCCAGTGCCATCAAAAATAGAACCCTCTGGTGCATATGTTGTACCACTAACGCTGTACTCCGTAGTAGCAACTCCGTGACTAGCAGACTGAAGCACACAAATCTGGTGATAAAAGCAGATAACGTATAGTTAGAAGAACCTAGTAATGATAGACTAGTAGTAACCAAAAGTAGATGTTAACTATATCATAGCACACGTTTAACAGCATTATATGTCTCAGTAAAACACAAGAATAGCATTTAAGGCAGTACAATAAAATAATATTACATGATATACACTGGTCTGACAAGTGTTCATAGCAAACAATAAAGAAAACATTAATCATACAACAGTGAAAAAAACCAAGCGAAGTTGAAATTATTGCTGCTTTTTTATTAATGTACCATGTTAATCTTCCAAAAACAAGAAAAGAAAAAAGGATGTCCGGTAGTTTTTCTAAAGTTCAGAAATTTTATAAAACTTAAGTATCGTGAAAGTTAGAACGTAGTATTATTGACTCTTCCGACCAAAAAATCCAGCAATTATATTAGAACAATTTCAAGACAAAAGGAACTCATGACAATGCTCAAAATCTAATAACTGCAGTAGAAAAACAGAGAGCCATGACCATTGATATTGTGAACAAGATTGTTATCATAAAATGGAGTTCAATAGGGCTGTAAACGAACTGAACGTTCAGTGAACATTTCGTGAACCGTTCGGTAAAAAGTTCGTTTATGTTCGTTTATTTATTAAATGAACGAACATGAACAACATTTTATGTTCGTTTAGTTAAATGAACGAACATGAACAAAAGTCTTGTTCGTTCATTTATGTTCGTGAACATCCGATTATTCGTTCGTTTATGATCGTATATATGTTTATGATCGTCTTTCGTATTTTTTTATTATATAGTTTTAAAATTATTTTACTTAAACAAAACAACACTTATAAAACACAATATGATGTATATTATTGTGAATTTTATGTTTATTTACGTCCGATCGTTTATCTTCGTTCGTTTATGTTCGTTTAGTGTCTAAATGAACGAACATATACGAACATGAACAACCTTATTTCTTAATAAACGAACATGAACAAGAAAATTTGTTCGTTTAAGCGATCGTGTTCGTTTATTTGTCCGGCTAAAATTAAATGAACGAACATGAACAAGGCTCCGTCCGTGTTCGTTCGGTTCGTTTACATTACTAGAGTTCAATAAACATAACACATAGGATATGAACAGAAATTGTGATTACATATTGAAACTGAAACCACCTTTGAAACTGACATCATGTTAGTGGTCAGAGTACCAGTTTTGTCACTGCAAATCACTGTTGTACAGCCTAAGGTCTCCACGGAAGGCAATGATCGCACAATAGCATTCAAGCGAGCCATTCTTTTTGTTCCAAGAGCCAAACAACTGCCACATTAAGGTTATAATCAGCACTAATGACTAGCTTGCTGAAACATATAGATACGAACATCACAGGTGCAGATCTAAGTAGCTTGAGCTCACAATACAAAATCAAGGCTCATTGCCAATTCAGTTCGGTGTACATGAATACAAGAAAATCACTCACGTTGTAACAACAGCTGGAAGACCTTCCGGAATCGCAGCAACAGCAAGGGCAACAGCAATCTAGTAAGATTAAAGATTAAATAGGTCAGATAAGATTAAGATAAATTAACTACAGTAATATAGAAACACAATTTTATGTAAAGCCATGGTCTAGAGCTGACATAAAAAAGGTTCAGAACTTCAGATTACCCCATGCATTTTGTTGGGATAGATAAAAATAATAACTAAATGATAATAATGTCCACAGTGATACAAATAGAAATAATTATTATAAATATCACGAGAATTATACAGTGAGAATTTATTCAAAGTTAAGTCAAAAAAAAAACTTTTCAAAGATTCCTGAGAATTTGTTTATAAGCTGATACAAAGTTATACTAACCAATTCTTCCCTGAGAAGATCAAGAAACATGAACATTGACATGGTAGAATAAATCTAAGTGACTACAATTAGTTTAATAATACAACTTGTTAACTTCAACCAGCAACATTCAAGTGGCAAAGCACATAAGCATACATATACCTATCCTGAATATTTACCTTGAAGTAGTGAACAGCACCTTGAAAGAAACCTCCATGGACAGGATCACGAAAATGGCCAATGTTAACAATCCACACCAATATACAGATACCAGCTATGACCTACAAAGAAAGAAAGAAGGACCAAAAGTTTAAAAGGCTGATTATGGAGGTCTTCTCTAACGGGTCAAACGATAACTTATGGTCAAGTGGGTAGAATGGCACAAATTGGTCAAAAGAGCCTTAGAGAGTTCTTTTTTTAATGCATAAAAGCTCTTACAATCACTTTAGACTACAAACATTATTATTATATTAGTAATTTAATTGTAGCAATCATATTTAACACACTACTTGTTAATAAATTAACTAGAAAGAATCTGTTTCAGGTAAACTCAACCCGTTTTGACTCATATAAAACATTGGCTCTTTAACCCAAACCAGTTTGATCTGTTGCCCAAACTGCTTGACCTGTCCATTTTCCACCTCTAAGTTGACATACTGGAATGGGCAATATCATATAGCAAAAGGTATGTTGAGTAATCACTATAAGTCTTTAACCTTGGCCAAAAAAGTGCCAAACTCATCAAGCTTCCTTTTGAGTGGTGTTGCTTCCTGCATTAAAAAGCAAATCATTTAAGGATACGACGACAAGAAGTGATGTGTTAGATGTACATGAACCTTACATCCTCAGTTTTCAGCATAGAATCACGTATGCTACCCATTGCAGTATTGGAACCAACTCCAACAACAACAGCTCTTGCTCTACCAGCAACCACCACTGTTCCCTGGCCATGAGATCATCATTCATTCCATCTCTCATTAGGTTATTTCCTTTAGAGTTTGTCAATCAAATTTAATCAAAGTAATCATATAAGTTCTTTTAATTCCTACGATACAAATGTGGACCATGCCAAATTATTGATTCCTTTTTTTAAGCACCAAAAGCAGACCAAAAAGATTTGGAGTCACATACTTTGGTTTATACATGCATCCTGACAAGTCATCCTAGTTAGCTGTTTATTGTCATATCAGTTGGTATGCCAACATGAGACTTGCTTCTTCTTGTAAAATCTTTGATTTGTCTGTCAAAATTTTGAAGTTGGTAACAGCTTTGGGGAGGGATACAAAGTAAGCATACTTTGGGGCAATGGGTATGATTATCATATAAGTAAACATTTAAGTTATTCCCGGTCATGATTATGCTTATGCATGTTCTTGGGCCATATGAGAATTAAATTTTAGAATCTCATGTAAGGAACTAAGGATGTGTAATGCAATTACAAATTACAACAGAGACAAGCAGAAATATATCACAATGCACTTTATGTCTGAACTTAAAGGATATAGCTCATGCAAAAGTATGTCAGGGTGCATAAGAAAAAGGCATAGCTCATGATAAATATCTCCTGTTTCTCTAAACAAAAAACCAGGCAGTGCTTGATATCTAGCCAATGTTACCAACATTAAAAAAAAACACATATACATGATATTAGAAATTCCCACAGTTTATGTGAGTAGGCCTTGTTTCATTTCTTTATTTCATTCACATGTAACTGGCAGCAAACAATAAATCAGATAGAGTTACAAGTTTAAAACTGTTTCAAACACATACCGAAAAGAGGATGTTGGTTTTATCTTGGTAAACTGCATTGGTTGTTAACGTAGACTCGAGCTCCTTCTCCACAGAAGAACTCTCACCTGTTGTCCGAATTTGATACACGTACAATTTAACTTGATTTTCTCTATAAACAGGTATTTATAATAATATAAAAATGTTGTAGAAAGGAGTGATAAACTACGCATACGCATGTAGACAAGGCTATATAGACACAAAAACTCATAATGGACATATAGCGTTCATAGTAACATTATATTGGACAAATAAAACTAGAACCATAAAAAGCCCTATCAAGATGCATATAAAAATCATTAAACGATTGGTCATTACAAAATGATAAGGACATGTGAAGCCTATACCTGTAAGAATTGCTTGATCAACACGTAGTTGGTCACTTAACAACTCGATCATTCTCAGGTCTGCTGGAATTTTGCAACCCACTATTCATTGGAGAAGACCACATGAAAGAAAAGGGAGAATATCATCCATTAATAGCATTGTAAACTTGGAAGGTAAATATTAAATTATTCAGCCGGGGTATAAAAATTTATACCACTAACTTCCACAATATCTCCTGGAACTAGCTCTGCTGCAGGAAGGATCGAGAAGCAACCTGCACATATTTTGGCAGATAAGAAGACTACTTATCTGAAAAGAACAATTTAAACTTGTACAGGGAACCATAGATGGATTATAATTATTACTATAGTATTAATATATGTCAAGGTTATAAATAGCGTGAGGCGTGGCAACATGGCGTTTTTAAGGCGTGACTTAAGGCGGCAAAAAAAAATTATAGATTTATATCATATTTTATAATTATATGAGTGGTAAATATTATCAAATTCAAGCCTCAATCCAAAATATTAGTAAATCCAAGTCAAAATCTCAAATATTAGAAAATCCCCAAAACACTTCAAAAAAACTCGCCACGCCTTACGCCTTAACCCACGCCACGCCTAGAGTCGACGCCATGGTCTATTTCGTAACGTAGACGCCACGCCTCACGCCTTGGCGCCGCCATGGCGCGCCTTTTAGAACCCGGATATATGTAGAACTAAATCCTTCTAATACTAGGACTGACATTCATCTATGGATATAATACAAAAAAATACTTCTGGCCAATTGAATGGTACCATCAAATGTTTACCATTACGCATCACAGTTGCCACATCCGCTTGATACGCACGCAACTCCTGCAACAAGAAGTGGAAAATAAACATATAAACTATCTTCAAATACAATGATATACATATAATGGCAGGTTCCAAAGGCTAGGCTACCAAACAAAACATTTCTGAGATATAAAAATGTCAATGCCTAAGGCAGAAAGATTCAACAAGAAATAAAGTACCACGCAAGTCATGCTGATATGCAATCTCAATAAAACAAATGAAAATGACTCATGTACCATCAAAAAAGCAACGAGTGATAACCAAATGTTCACAGAAACAGCCACCAAAACCATATAAACTACATTAACCATAATACACCAACTCTGCTACCCAATGAAACCTACCTCCAAAGCTTTTTCAGCATTTGTTTCTGTAATTACTCCTACAGCTGCATTTGCGGCCAATATCATGAGGATAACCTGGAAGCCAACATTAAAAATATGTAAGGGTAGTGTATATAATGGGCAAGCCTCAGTTAAAAAGATATCTAAAGAGTATGCGGGAGAATAATAAGATAAAACATAGAACAAAAACAATAAAGAAAGAGGGAAAGGGTCAAAGAAATAAGCCAGTACCCAATATTATTCTCTTCTTTTAATGTATACCGCTAGTATTTACTATTAAGGAATGCATGGTTCATTTTTCACCAAATGATGTTACATAAACATGAATATATAAGATTTATAGAAGCAACAAAGACTCGAGAATCAACATCTATGCATCTGAAGGAATTGAGAGGCAAACCTCAATTTATAAGAGATTATTTAAAACATGAACAACAATTCTGGGGCCATCATAGACATAGACATTATTGGGAAAAAAAATTACATTCCTAGCGTTAAGTGGCAAACAGTGTAAGATGAATATGACATATCCATCAGAAACTAGGCCTATTTTACCCAGAAACAAGTGAGGATACTGAAGAGGAGCATATAAACTTTGTATTTTTTTTTTCCTGAACAATGTGTTATTTAGGGCATTGTGTAATGTACATTAACGGGGAAGACCTTCAAGAGAGTGAAATTCCATGACAGGTCACAAACAAAAGAAATATAAATAGAATGATTGGACAGAGTCAAAAAGTTAAAACTTGCTAATAAAGATGAAAAGAGATGTTTGATAGACGCACTGTAACTCACATTTGAATTGATTCATTTCTATTCCAGATGCCATTTACAGGGTTAATTTAAGCCTGTCAAACTTCTGAAAGAACATTTAGCCATTTAATGCGTCAACAGAAAAAAAAACTTTTGGATTCAATCATACTAGTTGGCAGTCAAATATCATTTTTGACAGTGCTTCCTACTTACACGCACACCCACTCAGCGGATGAAATTTATGTCACACAACACGAGTGCTTGCCACCCAATAGTACTATTGTTATGTAAAGGCCAACATTACTAGATCGTCTACTTGTCTTGTAACACATGTAGAGCAATTGTAAACAAGTATAGTGACTCCATCGTATTAACAGCAGCTAACCAAAAGTGTAGCAAACAAAAACAGCACATAAAAGCATTGATCATAGTTCACTGCTGTACAGAAAATGGAAGAGAAACAAACCAGATACCATCAATCCACATCATTTATGATGTTTTGTGGTTCATAATAGGAAGTGATGACCTACTTCCACTAAAACAATCGAGGACCAAGCATTTAACTATTTTAATACCAACTAGAAGTTCAAGACCAAGCTTCTAACTTCCCAAAAACCAACTACTTCAAATATACTACATTATACAGAGAAATCAGACGCGAAACTTTTTAACTTCCTTGAAATTTATGTTAATACATCTCTCAACTGTAAAACTTAAAATATAATATTATTTAATCTCATTGGTATTTATTACTTATTTATCTGATTCTATAAATTCAAAAGTGAGAGATCTATATTCTCAATCATCTAAAATTAAGCTATTTGGATTACCCAACTTACATTTTTTTCATACATAATGTATCAACAATAGAAGTTCTTATTAAGGAGATATATTTGAAATCTATACAAAACAGTAATCCTAGGAAACTAAATTGATTAAAAAATGAAAAAGTTTAAGCCAAAGATCTTATATGATGACAATGTTTGGTTGCAACATATGCCTACGTGCCTAACAAAAAACTTATACTGCTGGTGACTTGCTAAATCATATATAAGAAGAATTGCAGAAAAAGGTCATAAAATACAAATACAACAATAGTAACCAACACTCATCAGAGGATAAGTAGTGAATAACTTAGCAGAATAATATGTAACTTACCGAAGGCTCAAGAAAAGCTGTTAAGCCTGTTTCTCCATTAACTAGTGCCAAAAGAAATGAAACAATAGCTGCAGCAATCAATATCTTAACAAGCAAGTCATCAAATTGCTTGAGGACCAATTTCCAAAAAGGAGTGCCTGTATTAGTGAGATGTAATTTCATGTCAAAAGATGCATTATCAAAAATAAATGCGCGTATAGAATTATAATAAACCCATTAAAAATAAGAAATTATTGAGAACTAAAGTTAGTTATACTTACTTTCTTCTTGAGGCAACACTGCAAAAAAAGGGAAGGTTATTAGAAAAAGTAAATATCAGAGATTAATAGCTGACAGGCATATCTATTAAGCTAACATAATAAATATAGAGCAATGCTAGGGCCACAAAAAGTTTACAAAGAAATTTTCACAAAATAATGCGGCATGCAATATTTGGATTCAAGTTCATCTCTCATCTTTTTAATTGGCCAATGATGTACAAATCATCATGCCACGTCATTTTGTGGAAAAGTTTTTGTAAACTCTTTGTAATATATCATGTTACTCACATCATACGTATCTTAGCATGTAATTACTAAAGACGACATGCACAACTAGACTCAAATTTGACTATTTCTGATCATGTCAGTTTTGAAAAAATTCACATAGAAAACAACTGCAAAACAAGAAGACTCTAACGAACCAACAAAATATATCCCCCTTGCATTAAAATGTATGCTATGTGCAATAAAAAATTAAAAAATGAATCTTGCTTCGAAATATATTGCTCAAAGCAGTTACTTTAAACAAGAGCATGTGTCAGCTACAACATTATCACTACACATAAGAGTGTTGCTTTTATGTCTTTTCCTTGATACAGGCCAAGGTCAATACTGTATCATTGAAATGAACCTCACTATAATGCCACCCACTAGATGCCTATGATACGAAACGGATACGATTAAGAGATTAAAGAACAATAAAGATAGAATAATCGACGTTCGAGAGGTCGAATAAGCTCTCCCAATTGACACGAAATCAATAATCCATAATAATACTTAGCATGATCAGAATTACAACCCTAATACCCTATATATAAGAAACGATACCCTAGACTTAACTTTGTCCCTAAGAAAACACCAAAAAGGAAACTAGTTACTAATTAAGAAACTACTAATAAATATAGCTATATAATAAAATACAGGAATACTAATATGGTTCGTATGAGCCTACAAACTAATGAAGTAATGATGATAGAGAGTAACAATTTATATATGAAACCCTAAGAAGTCCATTACTCCAGAAAGCAAGATCAGAGAGTTCCCATGGTGAAACATCATGAGCTTAAACATGGGCTAGACAATCAGCTACTTGTGCTGGACTAATGTATATGTAGGTGTCTTTGGAAAGATTACATATATAAAGCCATAACTACATTCTAGATATATTGTTAAAGGGTTTCTATCTAAGTTCTCTCAAAAAGATTGAAACTTAAGTAAGACTGTAGTATGGTTGTACTGTTGATGTTTGGTTAACAAGAAAAAAAAAAGGTCAAGGGATTGTGGATAATGCTGCAACACCTAGTTATGGCAATGAGTCATAGTATTAAAACATACCAACCACCTTTAACCAATGCCATTATTATACATTACCCAATAAAACCCCCCAATCAAGTATCCACTTGGAGTGACTCATTTGTATTTGACAAGGTAGTTAAAGGCGAAACCGACCTCAAAGCGACATGCCTTCCACAAAGCGAGAAGCGCAAATACCAAAACTCCATTTCACCAAGAATGATATTCTAGTGGTAGAAGTGGTAGGTGCAGAGGATAGATGCTCGACTTCGTTGAACATAGGGGTGAGCACGGTCCAAGGACCGGACCGGACCGGACCGACCTTGGACCGAGACCGAAAGTACCCAAAACGCCGGACCGAAATGGTACGGTCCGGTCCGGGTCGGTCTTCGGTCCGGTCCTACACGGCTTAATCTTCGGGTTTTTGGTCGGACCGGACCAAGGACCGAATTGGTCCAAAACACCGGACCGCGGACCGGACCGAAATACCTTCGGTCCGGTCCGGTCGGTCCGGTCCGGTCGACGGTCCGATATGCTCACCCCTAGTTGAACATTACTCATATGTAAACTAAAAATCACCTTTTAAATTATATGTACAGATCACGGTGCCGTAAATACGCAACTTTCACAAACTAGTCAATTGATCAACATTAAAAGTGATGGTAGAAGATGCAAGAAACGAATTAAAGGAGCTATTGCTATACACATTGTAAGAAACCTTATATTTACATATCGCGGGAGCAAATATTGTCACTACATGAGTAGCGTGCTTAGTAATTTAGTACAATGTTGTAAATATCGGCCTGGGGGCCTAGTAATCCGCAATTACAAGGTAATCGGCTTCCTACCATGTTGATTTTGGGAAATCGGAAAAA
>BQNB010072420.1:911-32446 GCA_026074375.1 Tanacetum coccineum
GAATAAATAATTAAGGTTAAAGTTGAAGAAAAAAGACTTTAAAAAGTCAAAAATGGACACTTAATATGGGACGGAGGGAGTAATAAAGTTTTGCAATTTCATATGAAAGACAGGGGCGGAAGCACTTTGTAAGTGGGGGGGCGGTGCCCTCCATAATTCGCCAAAAAACATCGATTTTTAGTGTAAAATTGACCTTTTTTTTAAAGTGCACCCCACCACAAAATCAAATTGCCCCCATGTTAAAGCAAAACAGTGTAAAAACCTTATATCTCCGTCTTCATCTTTGTGTGCAAAACGACTTTTGTCAAGAAATTTTTTTTTGCCCCCGTCCTCTAACTTCCTGGTTCCGCCACTGATGAAAGATATACTGTACTAAAAAAAGGGTAGTTATGTAATGCACCAGCCATTTGGCATTATCTTATCGGCCAATGGGTGGTAGTAACTTTGGGAATAAATCTTTATATTATGATCATTGTACTGTGTTGGTTTGCCTGAGGAAAGACTTATTTTTGTGAGCTCTCGCTTGGGAGTTTGTTTTTGTTACGGTTTTGAGTAAAGGCAAACGTTGGTCAATAATGAAGGAATCAATAGTTGTGGAACGAATTACTATCAAATATTAGGTTAAGAAACAAAATCTTGAAAATTTGCTTATTGTATCTTTCCTTAGTTATCTTTCATTGAGTTTACAAACCCAGTATCGGACTACCCTTTTGATTTAGTTGCTGAAGTGCCTTGATATATGTCAGCAGCGCGCCAAGCTCTACGATGCATGCAAATGACTTGCTTGAGTTTGCCACGCAGGTAAATCTACGTTACCCATAATATTATTTCATTCGTCTGTCATTGAAATTCACCAATTCTCTTCTTTGTACCGTATTTATATATGGTTTAGCCTGAATAACCCTACACCTTACATCTTAGATAAGGTGGTATGCTAGTTGACATATAACTAAATTCTGAATTTCAACTTCTCTAAAACCAAACCAATTTGGTTTCTTGACAAATTAAAATAAGATGTTATGATATTCCGTGGAAATTATATTTGGTGGCCTAAAGATAACGTGTATAATGGTCAGTGGTCACGTACTGTAGAAAATGTGTATGAACACGAAATGCTTTGGACTCAGTTTTCACCATTTAGTGAGAAGGAAACTTGTCCTCAAATCAGTCAAAGGATAGCATATGCATTTGAGTATTTGTAACCTCTAATTTTAGATTTGAATGAATATAACGACTTGCATTTTTGGTAATGAATTAAAGGTTAGTTGCCCGTAGAAGGGGCTGGCGTAAGGAAAATGCTAACAGAATGTTGAAAAGGACACACCCAAGGAAAATTGAGCTTAAAAGAGTTAAATTGCATTGACTTGACTTGTACAATGAATTTAGTTATCAGTTAAATCAGTTTGTTCATTCATAGGATCTTTAGTTTTCATCAGTAGCTATGAGATTTCCATTGATCTCTAGTTTTTTCTTTGCCGTCCTTCATACATTTGTCTGCTATTCATCCTTTGCCAAAAGCTTAGCAAGTGTTTCTATAACATCGAATAGCTTAGACTATGCCACTGCAAATCTTTCTACAAAATGGAAGAACGATATATCCGCTCCCAACTCTTTCAATTTCCAAGACGGCTCAATGGTTAAATCCATTCTCCTCATAAATTCCATTGGACCCCCTGAATTTTCCTGTGGCTTCATCTGCTACGGAACATGTATGTCTTACCATTTTGGCATTTTCATTGTTGAAATTTCTGGTGATGTACCCCCACAAGTCGTCTGGTTAGCAAACAGAGATCGACCAGTCGGGCTTGGTGCAACACTAAATCTAAGTCTAGCAGGAGAGCTGATCCTACAAGATTCTGATGGTAGCACAGTTTGGATTACCAACACAACTGAAAAATCTGTTGCTGGAATGAACCTAACCAATACCGGAAACCTGGTGTTGTTTGATATCCACGACTTGGTGGTTTGGCAATCATTTGATCACCCTACCGACTGTTTGTTACCTGGGCAAACTCTGTTACAAGGACAGAAGCTGATAGCTAGTGTTTCATCAACCAATTGGACAACTCGAAAAAGTTTATATTCTTTGGTACCCAAACATGATGGGTTGTATGCTTTTTTTACTGTAAATCCACATCCATACATTTACTACAAATCGGCGCCCACGCATTCATTCGATTTCCAGAATAATACACAAAAAAGTAACGTTACCTATGGAAATGGTAGCGTGACGTATTCAACGGAGTTCAGATTTAATAAACAATCTAATACAGTTACATTTGCAAATGGTAGCTTGTCTTTCTCTTATTTGGGCGGGCCAACTTACATTAAAATAATGTCAGATGGACATTTGAAAGTCTTCGAATGGCAACAAGGGTGGACGGGAGGGGCTGATCTACTTAGCAATTCATCTGGAGGGTGTGATACATATCCTATGGCTTGTGGAAAGAATGCCATTTGCTCAAATGTTCAGCAATGTAGCTGTCTCGTGAAAGATCATTTTAGACCAGTACGTGATTTTGAACCTAACCGAGGTTGCGATGTAACCAACGCTCTCACATGTGATGCTAAAGATGATCAACACTTTGAAGAACTTAATAACATCAAGCACTTTGCCTCTTATGCCGACATGAAAGTACCCGATGCGGAGACTTGCAAACAAGCGTGTCTAAACAATTGCTCATGCAAAGCAGCTCTTTTTAAGTCTGAGTCCGGTTCTTCAGAAAGGAATTGTTATCTACCTTCTGAGATCTACACATTGACAAAGATTACTGATGTTGATTTTGATTCTGATCCTTCATATGTGGCTTTCATCAAAATCCAGAAAGTAAGACCAAGTTTTGCTCTTGTACCTACATCCCAAAGTGCTCCTTCACCTACATCCCAAACTTTTGCTCCATCGCCAAAGAATAGAAGTGAACTTGTAAAACTTATTAGTTTAACGACTGGAAGTTTTATAGTTATGCTAGTCGTGGTTGTCGGTTTTATCATATTCATAATTCGGAAGCGAAAGTTAAATGTTGATATGGAGGAAGATTATTTGGATCAAGTACCAGGAATGCCCACCCGGTTTTGCTATGAAGAATTACAAAACGCCACAGATAATTTTAGTAAAAAGCTTGGTGAAGGAGGATTCGGATCAGTTTTCGAAGGGATCCTGCAGGAAGATAACTCAAAAATTGCAGTAAAATGTCTTGAAGGTCTTGGTCAGGTTAAGAATTCATTCCTAGCAGAGGTTGAATCTATTGGAAGCATTCACCATGTGAATCTAGTTAGACTCAGAGGATTCTGTGCTTGGAAATCACAGCGGCTTCTCGTGTATGAATTCATGAGTAACGGGTCACTAGATCAGTGGATCTACCATGGAGATCGAGAACACATACTAGGATGGGAATGTAGAAAGAAAATCATTCTTGATATAGCCAAGGGTTTAACGTATCTCCATGAAGATTGTAGGCAAAAAATCATCCACCTCGATATTAAACCTCAAAACATACTACTAGATGACGATTTCAACGCCAAAGTTTCTGATTTTGGGTTGTCTAAGCTCATCGACAGAAATCAAACTCAAGTTTTGACTACCCGTGTAAAAGGAACCCCTGGCTACATTGCTCCAGAATGGTGGAGCTCGGTTATCACTGAAAAGGTGGATGTATTTAGCTTTGGGGTTGTTCTCTTGGAGATCTTATGTGGACGGAAGATTTTTGACAGATCTTTGCAGGAAGAAAGCTGGCACTTACTTGCCGTATTTCAGAGAAGTTGGGAGCAAGGTGTGTTGTTAGATATGGTTGACAGGTACAGTGAAGATATGCAGGCGCATGGTACAGAGGTCGTGGAGATGATGAAAGTGGCTTCATGGTGTTTACAAACCAATTTCGCAAGAAGGCCTTCAATGTCATCTGTGGTTAAGGTGTTAGAGGGAGTTAAGAGCGTTGAATCGAACTTGGATTACAACTTCACAGATCCAAGAATGCAGACAGCATCAGTTAAACGTGAGGACGATTGGACCCAATTGTTGCCTTCTCGTCTCTCAGGGCCAAGGTGAGTAGCCATACATGAGGTTTTTGTGAATCATCTCAACGAGGTTTAAATACCCGCGCTTCGCTGCGGGATGTTTGTCAATGGAACGTTTCATATAAAGCGCGTTTTATTAAATGTAACAAATTTAACAAAAGATCAATGAATTTTGAGCATCTAGTTAACTTCAGTTCACATGCATATCAATAGGCTGCAATATATACAACACAGTTGAATTATGTCATAAACAACTCGGTCTAATGCACGAAAAGAAACACATCTTCAAACGACAACTAAATCTTATAACAAACCAATTCGTCAATCCGATTTCAAAGTTAAGATCTATCCTATTTGATCATTAGAATCCACATTTCTAGTAGTTTCAATTGACCATAAAAAGTTCCTGTCCTTGACTTGGGTACCCAATTCAATGAGATCTCTGTCCCTCGTCATCGATGACCACAGTTTGGGTTGCAGCAAACGAAAAAACGATGTCATACCTTCTTCCCCTCTAGCAGTCTCCTGACAAATAAAAACAGTGTCTGTTTCATAACTCTTTATTTACTTAAGCATATTTTATAGGTACTCATTTTGTGATAAACTATAATGTAAGGTTTTGTTTCATTGTCAAAATGACGGCTACTTAAATTGTATCAATTTCAAGGGAGTTATTGCACGACAACTTTTGTACCTTCTTATATTTATACTTCATTTGGGAATGCTTAAGAAATTAATCAGTTTAACAAACAAAGGGGTGTTACTTTCGGTTGGCATATGTTTAATAATCTTACTTTTTTGTGGCATATTTCGAAACACTTTAGCTAATATAGAGTTATTATGTCAACATAAACCCAAAGACAAATAAGCTATAAGCCGGCTATATGAGCCGAAACAAACACCCCCAAGGTAAGCCTAATTATTAGTATAAAACAATGGATTGGTAAATTAAGGAACAATATATGATTATTTCTTCTTCGGTGTTTGCTTATTAGTACTTTTTGAACTTTCACCCATTTATTACATTACACTGTTAGCTACGTTTTTTAGATATTACATGTTTCTGTTATCAAACAAATACAACCTGAGTTGAACCACTCTTATGTAAAAGAGTGTGATCCAGTATACAGCTATGATAAGAATGTCATGTGATTATCTGTAGAAGGTTCATATTTAGTAAAGATGGAAGCAGTTACCTGAAAAGAAACAGCCTCTCCATGACCACATCCTGAAGCACACCCAAAATATCCAAGTTTTGTAGTAAATTTCCTGAAATAAGAGAGTAAAAATAAATGATTAATTCTTATGATACATAACCAAAAATACCAGAGTGGTTATATTAGGCTCAATCTGCTATTATACCTGCTATTCCGGTTAAAACTCATATTCAATAGAACACTCCTTCATTCAAACTGAAAATGTCTGGAAAGAAGTCGGTTTCGACCTGCGAATTCTGAGCTCTTCTTGCCGCCACGTACACACATGAACAAATAACGTCAATAAAAAAGAGTTTCGGTACACTTATGTTTACGCTCATAGCGTTTGACGCTCTGGTCGTAATAAGATTCTAGCAAAAACATTGCACTGCTTCATTTTCTCACATTTTTTTTATTAAGCACACTTTTCTACCTCGGCCGTTTACTACCCGAACACATTTAACGCGTTTACAAACACATTCCCATATTCAATGGAATTTGTGTGACCTTGTATTAGCAATTTAGCCAAAGAACATGATAATGTGTTGGTTTGCATACAATCTTCGATCAGTAACCCGCAAACCATTTCAATTTCGACTGTAAAACGAAATCAACACGCTTCCATTTCCTTGATTAATAGTATACTGTCGAGCCAAAACAACAAAAGACCAAAATATTCAACGACCAAAACTGGATAACTGTAGGTTAAACGACATAGCAAAACAAAGTTCACATGTACCCAGAAACACACTCGTATATCTGTCCTGTAACATGCGTTCTTTGACTACTCAACAACCAAATAGAGTTCATAAACGGACAAAAACACAAATGAAAAAGACATCAAATGATCACTAATCTAAAATTCTTCCAATCGATAGGCCTCTCCAATAAACTAACAACTCACTAATATGCACTTAAGGAGTGTTCATGTCAGCTTATATAGCGGGCTTATGAGCTTATGTAAATTTGGAAATGCTTATACGGAGTAACTTATTGACTCACATATACATATTTTGAGTTCTTAAAAAAGTTCATATTTGAGTCAAAATTATCTATTTTTAAATGTTTATACGGATTTTTATACGTAGAATATATTGCATATCCATATCGAAGTTCAAAACTAACAAATTTGACTCTTAAAAGTCAAATGCTAGTATAACATATTAAGTGTTACCTTGTATTTCCATGTGGTGTTAGATAAGTCAAGGATTCCATTCTTCAAACCGTGGAGTTTCACACTGGTTAAAACGGCTCCGTTCCATTCGTAAAATGGTCCTGCATCCTATTAAACATGGAACGCACAATCATGTCGGATATGACTTATGAGACCAATAACTTTATGGTAAATGATATAGTTTTTTTAAGGTATAATAAGTAAAGGTGTGATGTGTGTCTGATAGTTTTGAGGGTTCACTTCTAGTAATGTGGATAGCGGAAATCGATTTCTCGTTTTCTCTTTGTTTTCAGGGGTCAATAGAAATCGTTTTTCTTTATCAGTTTTAGAGTAACCGCAACAAAACTAATTCCATTATGTCACCCCCCCATTTTAATTCTTAAATAAGCATAATTTGACTAACACGCTGAGTTATCTAGTTACCAAAAAATCAAACTCTTAATGTAAACCTGAACACTTAAAGGGGTGTTTGGAATTACCTGTTCTTAGCAGATACTTACAAACCATTTCCCGACATCATTGATATGATTCTTATTTGACTTGAAATTTAGCAAATGCAGCATGTTGCCAACCCCTAAGACGCGCTCGGGCGCCTTATGAGAATAGTACCTGTAATGCCATTGTTAGCCACTGTTTGTATTACCACACTTCAGCAATGGCAATGCCATGATTATGAGGAATGTATTACCACACTTCGATTAGCCAGAGATGCAATGCCATTGTTTACGGGCGCACCCTTTTCCCTTGTGAGAATAAATATGTGAAGCTGGTAATACATTTCGTGTCCATTTTCGCCAATGTTAACTACAGATTGGGGGTGTTTATTTCGGCTTATATTACCTGCTCATGGCTTATTTGGTTTTTGGCTTATGTTTCATAAGCTCACTTTGTTTGGCTTATTTTAAAGCTTTTAGGCTTATGTAGGTTCATTATGCATAATAAACTTGTATAAGCCGAAAAGTTTCAAAATAAACTACAAAAAGTGAGCTTATGAAACATAAGCAGGAAAACAAATAAGCCATAAGCCGGCTACATAAGCCGAAACAAACAACAAAATTACTAAAACAATAGCCACTCTAAAAAAGGAGTGTGAAAGACGCTCTATCAAACAATGGCTTTATATGGTCTGTTAGTTACTTATTTGGCTCAGATTTTCAAGTGCGGACCAGGTAAAACGTCATTCGACCCGGCATGGCTGCAAACACCATTTTAATGGCGATGCCCTGCCAAGATACGGGTCAGTTTCACCTGACACGAACGCACAACATCATAAGTATCTTCATCGCCTATAATAAACTCCAAGTAATTTCATAAATAGGTATTATCAAATAGGCAAACAACCGGAAAAAAGAATATATATTTCCTCACAGGCTGTTACAACCCATACTATCACATACGTGCTTGGTACATGTGTAAAGCACATCAAACGCATAGGCAATATCACCGACAGCAGCCGGTGGCAATCTCTGCCATCCTTTCAATTTTCACAGAGAACAAAGGCCGGCCTAGTATCAATTGTATATGCGATAGGAATATTTCCAAAGTTAAAACGCTCATAGCTAAACAGAAGGGTCAACCCGGCAGATAATCAAAAACATCAAATAGAAAATGCGAAATGGTTGTGTTTGACAATCACATCGTTCAACAACGAAACCTCACAAACTGATACCTAAAATCCAGAAACTATCTTTTGTCACTCCACAACCACAACCACCGCCACAACGAAACCCCAAAAAACCACAATATGATCTAGGGAATTAGAAGATGAGCCAGTGATTTTAGAGAGAGAGAGAGAGATGTGTGTGAGATCCGATATCTTCTAGAGAGAGATGAGATAGATACAAAGAAATAGAGTGGTGCAGGAGAAGAGAAAGACACGTATGTAATGATGTGTCCCGGGTAAAAAAAAAAAAGAAATCGGGTGGGGGGTTTTATCATTGAATGCATTTAATGCTGTCTCGGGGAGGCAATCTTGCCTTTTATATATAAAGGTATAATGCACCCTTTGCATCTCTTTTGGATTTTATTTTATAAATAGTCTATGTAAGTTGCAATGCTGTCCCTTCAGATGTATTTTTCTCCCTTTATTGCTATTAATCTTGTAGTTGGCTTTATCTGAATAACTATATATCTCGAACAAAACAGATATCCCTATGTCTATATAGTTCAGGGTTATTTTATAAATTAAGATAGACCTTGGGAAGTATAATATGCTGTTGGTGTCAGATTGGTTCATCATAGTGAAGTTTATCCCAATATGTCACAGCAAGTAATGAATAATCTTTGTGACATTGTGTATCCAGTAAAAGATAACAAACTTAGCTTTTATTTTCTGACGAAACATCTAATTAAGTTGTCTAAACTCTAAACATATTATACTAGGAAATTCAACAAAAAGTCTAAAGTCAAACTTTTATGTACACCCTGACAAGGAAAACCACAAAACACAACACATTTGTTGTGTTTTCTTTGTTTTGCTTGTAACTCCCTTTTTCTCTTCAAAATAGAAATCAATGTCATATGAACGCATAATTTACATTGTGTGGAAATCAAATCGCTCCTTTTCTTATACAAAACTAAAAATAGAAAGTTAAGAAAAAAAATTCAACTAAACGCAACCTAAGTGTCACGGCCTCAGCTCATGGACCCAATTTAAGCCATACAATGATTGAAGAAGGCACATGTAGTTTAAGTGTGCCGAATATTTTTTAAAGTTGGTCCCAGATTGTCATATTTGTAAGGATTGGCATTCGAAATCACTTGCTTGATTGCTTCTAGTACTAGTATGACGGACACATTATTAGTCTTTTTGTCGCGTTCAGTATACGTACAATTTCACGGCAAAACAAGTTTTCAAATACCATATTAGCATGAAAAAATAAAGTACATGTATTAAAAGAGTATTTTCTTTTAGTATACGTAGAATGAAAGGCAACCCTTTTCTTGTTTAAATACGCAATTTCATCGGGTTAATTTTAGGACTTATCTCTTTGCAAGAAAACCAACTAATAACTTATCACTAGGCCATTACTCGGTAATTAATAAAGAAAAACAAATATAATGCAATTAGCAAGAATAAAATAATATAATATCAAAGCATAAAAATTATAACCTTGACTATTGTAATCAAAATTTGAATGCGTGCATGCAAATTTCACCAAAATGTTTTATATATAAAACATGCATTTGATAAAAATAAACATTTTCCGATGGATTTAACGGGTTCTGCCACCACCGTTCCGCCATCGCCACCACCGTCGTCCGAATCAAACCCTGGGACCAATTTCCAACATGCTTCTGATCAGGTACCATAACCCACATGATTAATCATATTGGTTATAAATTTGATATTTTATAAAAATTGTTTTTTTTTTAATTATTGAAAAGTATTGTTATTGCTAATGTTGTTGATTATGTATTAAAGTTATGTGATCATGGGGGTGTTTGGCATTGTGTTTTAATAGTGATTATAAGATAATGGGGTGCTTGGCATTGGGTTTTACAAGTCATTTTATGTTGTAGTTACAAGTTGTTTGAGAAACACTTAATGATTAAAAAATAAGTAACATGTAAAGTGAATTAGTTATGTTGCAGCTAGTGGATGGATTGATTAGTTAAACTGCTTATGCTTTTTAATAAGCAGAAGCATATAATCAGCTGTATTAAAATGCAGTCAGGTGATATTGTATTGATTTGCTTTTGTGTAACCAAACAGAATAATCAGACATGCAGTTGTTTGAGTGTTTGGCAATCGTAATTGGTTAAGAATCTAAGAGGTAAAACAATCGTAATCAGATAAGCGGTGTGAATAAGCAAATCCAAACTGCTTAATTCATCCGCAGATAAGCAGATTATCATAAGCAATTCTCTGTTATCCGAACACTCACAACTAATTAGTTGTATCCAAACGCCCCTTGTAATTATTTATTAACACAACTGGGATGCAATACCAAACACAATAAGGCAGTTTTAAGATGCAATACCAAACACCCCTTATAATTATCTATCAACACAATGCCAAACACCCATAATAATTATAGAGCTCAATTCATGATCAATGTCCATCACTTAAAAGTTACACATACAGCTTTCAACACGCAATCTTCACGTTTTTTTTCTTCTTTTTTTGCAAAACCTGATATCATCGTTGTTTATGTAGGAAGATCATTACGTAGCATCAATAACAGAAGAACATGAAGTTACATGTTGGGGATGTGGGTTGATCCTTATTCTTTCACCATATACACCCCTTTTTAAATGTGGTTGGTGTGGGGCCATAACTAATCATAACGCACATAAAAGTGATCAAAACTACTTTTGGTGGAGACGCTTACGAGACAAATGCTTCGTTTGTGTTCTCCTACTATTTATGCTCTTCATTATAGGTAAACACTCTTGCACCACATCTATTAAATCCTTAGTGACGTAAGTGTTTATATCTGATTTGATTATCTTAACTGTCGATGCAGGTGGTGGTATATGGGCTATTTATCCTATTGTCTTTTCAGTTAGTTATTTTTGTGGTATATTCCATATGACAATGTCGATTGTGTTATCGATAACCACGATTATTAGTTATGCACTTTCGGCATTTCGGTCTCCTGGTACACCCCCACTCATACCATGGGGTAGCTACCCAACGGTGGGAAAAGGTGGTCTTGAAGGCTATACGTTTTGTAACTATTGTTCAAAGCCAAAGTCGCCTAGTAGTCATCATTGTCGTTCATGTGGAATTTGTATATTGGATATGGATCATCATTGTCCCTTTGTAAGCCTTCATCTTCTTCTTCACCTTTTTGTGTGTGTTTATATAGATGCGTATATGTGCACAGACATGCAGGCAGTGAATACATATATGTACAAATATAGATGACACCTTGCAGGTATGAGTATGCATAAAATGGCCTGTTAATGGGTGAGGTCTTGATCTAAATCTGATTAATCTTATATGATCCAACGGTAAAAAAAAATTGATCCGCTGCCCAAATAAGCTATGACTGGCACATATCATGATCCATCTATTTAGAAGGTGTTTGGGGTTTCTTATTTAAGTGCTTATCAGCTTACTTTTAAGCAGATAAGAACTTAAAGCTAAGCAATCCATAACACCCCTTTGGATTAGTTGAGTTATGGGTCACGGGTCACATCATTATCCATAAAGTAAAGGGGGAAATCGTGTTTTATTTGATAAAAAAGATCATGGGTCACTGGGTCAGACTGGATCGTACTAACCCATCGACCCCGTATTTATAATGATACATTTGGTCACCCACAAGCCAAATACTAAACACTGCTTTTTATATGTTTAAATGCAGATTGGAAATTGTGTTGGTTCTGCAAATCATCGTGTATTCATCCTTTTTCTCATCTCAGCAGTAATAAGTAATCTTTACGTTTCACTCGTTTCTTCATTCACAGCGTTTCGCATCTGGCCACCATTTAGACGTGTTCCTATTTCAGTTTTGAGCGGGCCCACTGACTACATGGTGGTTTATGGATTCCTAAAGGAAACAAGTTTCTCCTTCTTTGCATCTGTAGAGTCTTTATCCGTCAGAGGTTTCATTCTTATTTACTTATTCATTGCAAGCGTTTCAGTGGAAATTGGGTTAACTGTGCTTTTGTGGCAACAAATGTCATTCATATACGAAGGAAAGACGTATTTAAGTTCATTAAGCTCTCGTGGCGCTAACCGAAACAGCAAAAAAGATTGCCAAAATTTTGTTCGATTCTTTGGGTGTCCTTATTCTTCAACTAGATGGCTGTTAGGTTTTTGGAATTCTACAAAGATTCACAAGAAATGAACTTTGAGATCATTTTGTTTTTGGGGGTAAAAGTAAGTTTTTGACTGATCAAAGAGTACTTAAATTAATATTTGTGTTCAATGGCTCTCAAGGTTTGTTGATTTCTGGCACATGGTAATTTGACCAATTTGCACATGGTATTTAAGGCAAAAAGTTTTTTTAGTCTGTTGCTACTACAAAAGTAAAAGCGCGATTAGTGGAATAAAGGGTTACAAGAAAAAGCTTGATTGTCACAAAAATTTGTTTACTCAAAAGTCTAAGTTTTGTGTAAAAAAGTCTGCTTAAGATAATTGAGTCCAGAAATTTTGCAGCTTGTTCCTCTAATATTTGATAATAAAAAAATTATGAACGTAAGATATCGACACTTTAAATCACCTAATACGCAGTATAGGTAAATCGCAAGTTTATAATTCCACGTGAACCGAAGCGTATAATTCCACAAACCATAAGAGTTCGTTCTTTCAAAGAGGTGTGGAAGAAATCCTTGAAATCAGATCTTAAAGGAACCCAATGTCTATTTCTGATTGCTACAGAAACCAATTTATGATAACATCCTCATAGAATCAAACACCTAAAAATCCAACAAGAAGAAAGATAACGCAACAACAGCTACATCCCAAACAAAAACCTAAACAATGCGCTCAAAACATAAGAATCTATTACGCCTGATCAACTTCAGCCTGAGGTGTATCCAACTGCGCTTGCTCAGCTTCCTGAACCTCTTTCTCGGTCTTCTTACCTTTCTTACACTTGTAGTAAACGCTCATAAACGTTCCTACAGCACCATACTTTTTCCTACACTCCTCATAAAGCCCTGCATCAAACATTCTCCAAAACTTCTTCTCGTCAAGCTCAGAAACAGCGTACTGTGGCTGGAACCCGTGGTTCTCAATTAACCATGTTTCCAAACGGCTGACTGCATCAACACCATCAAACACCTCACCCCTGAATACTGGTCCTGGTGTGTAGTAGACTCCAACATCAGTGTACATTTGTGCGTATGGGGTGTCACCTTGCCTGCATTCTTGCTCAAACCCTGGCTCAGGGTATATCATTGTCTTGACCGGGAGCTTGTAAAGTCTGTGTGGACATAGCCATAGGGGATAGACCTGTAAAATAATAGTAATATTCATAAAAAAAAAAAAAAAACTTTTAAATGCAACAGTAACATATGTTTATCAAATCGCTAAAAACTGATTATTACGAATTTAAAAACAGAATATGTTTATATCTCCATAGAAGTGAAAGTGTGTGTACCTCCATTTCACGATCAACCCACTCGAGAGCATCTGGGACCTTGTAAAGGGGAACAAGCATATCTTGAATCACATGCATCTCATGATAATAGTTTCTGATAGCTTCACCTTGAGTAGCTTTAAGAAGCGAAACCTTTGGTGGCATCAACCAACCAAACAAAAACCTAAACCACCATTGATCACCAAACGGAAGAATAAGCTTCCCTTCCCAATACAAACACCGAGTGTGTCTATGGTAATACTCACGAGTTGGAATATACTCAACAAACTCGCCCTTTTTCAAAGCGGTTTGAGCATGTTGATAAAACCAAGGCTTAAACCACCAACCAACACTGTTAATAGTATTCCCTTTCATCTTAGCCTCTTCTTTGGATGCGTACTTTCCCGTCATGCAAACACCTTCATGAGGATTGTAAATCATAGTTTCAACAAAGTCCGGAACCATTTCATTATCCTCATCACCAAACCCAGGGGCAAAAGAGTCGATATACCCTTGTGCAAGATCTCTTACATTTCCTCTTACGGGCTTGTATGTTAGCTTCATGTACTCTTTGATGGGAATGAGCTTAATTTCAGCAGCTACAAGTAACCCAAGGGTACCTTGAGACCATGGGATCGCGTAGAAAAGATCGGAATATTGGTTATCTTTTGTGGCTCGTACCAGTTCACCACTTGCAAGAACGATCTCATAAGCCACAACGGTGTCAGAGAAAAGACCATACAAATGGGAGCTTCCCTCAATCCCATACCCGTTAATAAGCCCACCGACGGTTAAATCATCGAGCTCAGCAACAACAGCCAAAGCAAGATTCAGTGGGACGGTGGTTCTTGTGATTTGGCCCATGTTGACCAATGGCTCACATCTAGCAATCATCCTTTCTTGGTCAATTTCAAGAATGTTTCTGAACCCCGAAAGATCAACTTCAAAATGTCTAGCACGTTTATAGTCAACATTTCTCATCCCAACTGCAATCCATGGCTTTCGGGCTGTGCATACAAGACCATCCTTTGATGGGTTTCTTTCGCTGAGACGTTTTTGAACCTTTTTGACGTTTTCATCGTGTTCCTTTTGGCGTTTTTCGTACGACTTCCATTCAGACCAAACGTCACCAAGATAAGTTAAAAAGTACAGAGTGAATGAGATCGGAAGGACCACAAATATGACGATGATCCATCTGAATTGGACAAAGTAGTCAACCCAAATCTTTTTCCTCTTTTCGCGGACTAATGGAGCCTCAAGATCCGCCATTTTCTATAAAATGACCAACAATCAAATACGTCACTAAAGAGAATACTATATATAACTAAAAATATATATGGGAACAATGAAAATTGCATGTGTGGCATTGGATTCCTACCCATGAACCAAAAAACAGTCAAACAAGTTGCTCTAATATCAATGTGGATCTAAATAATACAATAACATGATAAAATTTGGAGTTATGAACAAGTGGAAGGGGTAGGTGAGTTTACATTATTCATTTTACAAGCAAGCTTAAAAGAATCTTTGTCACACACTAAAAATATGGTTGGAAATTATTAATAACTCACTATGGCACTATCTAACATCTTTAAGAAGCTCTATAATTCACATTCAAAGTTGGTTTATTACAGATTTCCAACTTGAATCCATGAATCCCAAAAACATCAATCCCCCACGAGATGCAAATGTCCATATAATCACACCTTATCCTAAAAGCTGCATACTAATCCAAGAACTTACAAATCAGCTAACTATATGTAGTGGATTTGCTTATTAAAACTGCTCATCTGCTTTACTGCTTATTGTTTTTTGATGATTTGACACAAGCAATTTATCTAACAAAATACAACCATAAGAGAAAGATTCAACTTTTAGATTTTTATTCTTTCTATTTTTTAATTACCAATGGGGAATCCTTCTAAAATGCATGTTCATGCGTGTCACATGTTCAGTAGCCTAAAAGGACCACCAATCAAAGGGAATCATTCCTAGAATTATACAAATGTGTCTTCCATAGAACAAAAGGGTTATATTGTAAATCTTAAAAAAAAATTGACAGTGAAAAAAAAATACTTATTTTTGTGATCACTTCTCTTTAATCAAAAGGATAGCCTTTCCTCAATTATATACACAAACCCTAAAATAATCTCACCCCTTTTAATATTTTGCATCAAACACGATTTTTTCATGTTCCGGTCACGCGAGAAGGGAGGGCTTATTCATAGCTTCCATATAAACAAATTGTTTTTCAGAAAAATGAGTGTTTATTTAAGCTGATTTGTGGGCTTCTTTGAATTAGTCTTATTTTCTATAAGCTCAAAATTTCCGGCTTATTTTGAGACTTATAGGGCTTCTAAAGGTTTATTATGATATACTAAGCTTATAAAAGTTCATATAAGCCCATAAGCATTATGATAAGCCGGAAATTTTGGCTCTATAAAATATAAGCCAAAATCAAATAAGCTTGCACAAAACCCCTTATAAAAATTAACAACAAATGTACAAATGCATCAATTAGTATAAAAAACAATCAAAAACCAATGCATGCATAAACAGATCTACAAACAACAAAACCAACAACACAAATAGATCCAAAACCCCTTAAACCTTAACAAAACACAACACCCATGAAACCCATATATGTCAAATATGAATCGAGACATCAATTCTTATAAAATTTGAACAAATCAATGAAACATGTAATCAGTGGAAAGAGAGTGGTTACCTACAGAAAATGGGTCAGGGGATCCGGAAATGGGGAATGGGTCGGATCTTATGGTTTATTTCACTGCTGAGAGCAGCAAGTGAAGTAAGGGGCGACTTTGAAGAAGATGTTGGATTGTATTTTATAGCAACACAACATAGCATATGGTGGGACCACTTTCCACGTGACTAAATAAAATACTACAGTACTACTCACTACTCTACCAAAATAATTTATTTTTAAAACGTTTTCATCACTTTTTACTAAAATAAACTAGTTATAAGCGTAATTCAAGCATGAGTTTTACACATAAATTAATTTTATTTTGAAATTTTTGTTTAATATATGGGCATATAAAATTTCTTGTGTTTAATATTTTGTAATTGTGATATTCGTACAACTAATAATTATGCACGTGGTTTTACATAGTAAAATTCATTATGTATTAATTTAAGTGTTTTAAAACCCGGGTTGACTTGGTTTGTTGAACCATGAACCGGCCGAGTGACTGGAAATCGGATTTTGCCGAAAAACCCTGTTGAACCGTGACCCAGTGGCTCGACTGGGTCAATTAGAAAACCGTTTTTTAAAACATTGATTAATGTCGATTAATATTTTGTTGGATGGAAGATTTAACTTCGTTTAACTCACATTAGTGTTGATGTTGATGTTGTCGTTCAAATTTATCTATTAATATCATGTTGTACATAATATGCGAGTTTAATACGTTTTTCCCACTGTTGCATGTCCACTTAACAACCCCCCCTATTCTTTTAGCGTTTTTACCTACATGACCTGTTGGGGGTTGTGTTTGCATGCAGTAACCTTGGCTTTCTGACATATCAAAATTAACCTAGTTGATCGTGCACCATATGTAGTGATGAGTTCGATTAACACGTGTTGAGCCATTGTTCAAAGTTGCAAATTACGGGGAAAAAATGACACGTCATTGATCGCGCAAAATGGAGAGTGATCAACTTTTTTTGAGCATCGAAAAGTATGCACTATTATTAAGGATTTAGGGTTTAGTGTATTATTAGGGTTTAGTGTATTTTTAGGGTTTGAGTTTTGGCAAAATCATGATATCGGCAATCTTTGTGAACGTTTTAACATACATATACGTTATATAAAATTTTGTTAATTTTGTCATTTGTGTTGTCTTTGATGAGCTCTACATAGTGAAGTGAATTTTTTTAGAAATAGTTTTAATATATGCATAAGATATGATGTTGCAAAGTGTGTCGGTTGAGCTTATTTCTATTTTTTTCAATACAATTGTATAACTATATTTTTGTATTTTTCAAAGTGATAATTGAAATTTTAAAATTAACGATAGTCATTAAAAGCATTACAACATAGAAAACATCAGATGTATAGAATAGTACATGGTCAACCTTATTTTGAAGATTTGAAAACATAAAAACAACAACAAACAACGACATACATGGTTAGCAAACTAGTGTTAAGCAATAAAGCTTTTACATTTCTTTGTAGTTCTTGTTCAATTGACGCTTTTCTTCCATGCTCCTCAGCAACTCATCCCTGACGCTTTTCAAGTATGTAGCCTTTTTCATGTCCGCCCCTGTCATGCACCCTAGGGCGTAGCGACCATACTCGATAAGTGGTTGATCATCTAATGTCATTAGCCTGTTAATTTCATGGCTACGGTTTGTAAATCTATCAGCAAAGCGATGCATCAAGCTTAAATGTGTTCCTCCAGACAAGCCTCTTCATCATGAGCTTCTTGTAGTGTCATAAAGACAGTTAATCTAACGCCATTTGGGTTAGTAGATATGATAGAAAATGAGAAAATACAATTAACACTTTGTGTGATTGGTAAATTAGTTTGTGACTAAGAGTCCCCAAGTTATGTGTCTATATATAAGCAATAATTTTACTACATTTGCAGTCATTAGTCATTCAATGTCTGAAAAAGCTGATGATTTGTCAGATATTGTCATAAATCGCGTGAAATTTTAAGCGATAAACAACATTGTCATTGAGTTGTCTTATCTGTTGCAGTAAAATACATCTGTATTGTCAAATCATGTCATATATCTTGTAAAATGTTAAGTGATAAATAACATTGTCATTGAGTAGTTTTATCTGATGCAGTAAAAAGCAAATGAATTGTTAAATCATGTCATATATTTTGTAAATTTCTAAATGTTAAACATCAGTGTTAGTCTATAGTAATGTCATCTTCAGTTAAATGTAATTGAGTTGTCAAATAATTATTTATAAGTTTGAATTCCATATTATAACTTTAAATTTTTCAATGCATTGTAAGCATTGTCATGGTGTTAATGTACATGATTGTCACTTATAGGTTGTGTATGTTTTCTTTAATTCGAATATTTTATAAAAGGATTTTTTTTGCAATTCTTTAAATAAATAGTACGATTAACAAGCAATTGATTCACATTATCCATTGAAAAACTAATACATAGTAAAAAAACCACATATAATCTAGTAGATTGGCAACCTTATTTATCCCAATTTAAAAAAACAACAACAACAACACACATGGTTGGCCAGGTGGTCTTAAGCAACATCATGCTAGAATCTATATTGCCATGTAACTGTTAATGAAGTTTTGCTTTGCAGCAATGCTTCTTAACAATTCTTGTCTTGCTGTGATTAAATTATTTGTGGTATGTATATCCGCTTCATGGGTCATGAGTAGAGCATGTGATCCCTAGCTATTAAGGCTTATTGTAGGCATATTTTGCAACATCGCCATTTGTATCTCACGACTAAGCATTTGCTCGCAACAACTAATTTACAAGTGTGGCTTCAACTTCAAGCTCCCTTTGTAGTTTTGAAACAATTGTTCTACGTGCTTCATTTGCAGAATAAGCCATAGACTTTGTTAGTGGAAAGAAGCAGTGTGTTTGTGTGAGACAAGATTCTATTGTAGATTATAACCTAGTTGATATAGGGGAAATTATATGGGCAGTCTTTATCAAAAGCCTGAAATAGTCAAATGCACTGTCAAATCATGTCATATATCTCGTACATTTATAAGAGATAATCGACACTGTTTTCGAGTAGTCTTTATCAATTGTCATTAAGTTGTTTTATGAAGTTCCGTACTTAATTATTTAATTTCCATGAGTTGTTTTGATCGAAAAAGAGGAACAAAGTGTGTACATTGAAAAGTCATTTTTAATACATATTTGATTCATATTGAGTTACATGAATATTAGTACGTACGATTCCTATGATTTCCCATTCGACGTTGAACTTCTTTAGTTTCATCGTCTTCAAAGTGTTCTTGTTCCGCCCATTCAACTATTTGATCAAAAGTGTAATCATTTTGTGTTTGCTCTTTTTTATGGTCTTCGCTTTCACTTGTGAAGTCAGTTATGACATGGCTCATCATTTCTACCAAGCTAGCATTTGGGAAAATATATTTTGTTATAACAAAATTGACACCAAGGTGGTCAATGTAAATTTCCAATTTGTAATTTGTTGAAGATATATCAAACATGACATGCATATCATAGTTGTTTTTTAGTTTGATGGTTACTGAAAAGTCATTGTGTGGTATTTTATAATAAAGAGCATGAATCTTTGTACCTAAAATATGAAACAAATATTGTTTCATCTCTTCTAGTTTCATTCTTGGAATGGTGATGTTCATTGTTCCACCGTTTACGTACATCGGGTTTTTTGTGTGATCGATTACCAATTGGCCATTATTATGAACCGTAAAATTTAAAATGGTTTTGTGTGTAGGGTGTATTAGGTTTTGTTTTATTAATAAATCCGAGTTTGCCAAGAAATTCATAGTAATCAAACTTTTTATTTTTTTTGTTTTTGCATTTGATCTAGATACCTAAGTGATTCTTGTTGTTTTATTTTAGTTTCTTCGGAAATGATACCTGCAAATGAGTCTTCCAAAGAGCCATCGTTTAGAATCAACACCGTGCTTAAATCTATGAGATTATGAGAAACAAAAATCTGGATCTTCCTAGCAACTTTTACAATGTCGTACATAACATTAGTATCATAATCATTTTTAATTGCTTTCATACATGATAACGTGTTGTTTGGTGGCAACGTGTAATAAAGAGTAGTGAATCGTCTTGGTAATTTCCATTTTAGATAGTTAACCATATCTTCAAAATCCATTGAAAGAACATGAATATTTAGTACTGAACCATCTTGATAGGTTAGCGGGTTAAGTTTTAATTCTCCGTTGTGGTTTACATCGAACTCGAAAGTAGTATTAGAAGACGTCGACATTTTTTGAAAGTAAGTAGTGTTAACTGAAATATATTTGTTGAAAATATGTAGTTGTATACATGTGTATATATATTAATTGCGAAGCGTAAAGTTGATAAGTCGACTTTGTGTCAGAAACGATAAGTCATTTCGTTGTCTGAGTATATCATTTTTTATTGTTACACACTAAAACAAGGAAAGTAGATGATACAAACAATTATAAAAGATTGTTTCTTAGTAACTAGTCAAATAACTTTTTTGCACAAGAAGGTTTTCCTTGATTTTTTGTTTTGTTTGTCTCATCTTTGCGCTGCTCGGCCACGACAAGTGGGGATAGCTCCACCCGAGAAACGTACACATGTAGTCGGTTTTGATGAGTTTGAGTATACGTGAGTATCATGTCGCGCTCTTGTATAGCATCAGCCAAAGGTACAAGACCTGAATCAAAACTACAATTAGGTTTCTTTATATAAAGAAATGTTGGGGAGTTTTCATCGTAACCTAAGCAGTTTGTTAGTTGATAAGAAGTCCAACTCTACAGGATCTACAGTAACAACCATCTCACCAACAAATTCTCTTCCAGGCGAACTAGTGAACCTTCCATAATGGTGTAGTAGGACCTTCAATGTCATTGTTTAAAATTTAAAATTAGTTAATGAAACAGTGTAATGTTGTTGTTGAATTTGAACCACAACTATATAGTGTGACCCACAACCATATTTTTTGTTTTTCATTAATGACAATGAGGTTGTCATAAATCGCGTAAAATACTAAGTGATTGAATTGTCTAATTTGTCATTGAATTGTCAGAATCATGTCATAAATCACGTAAAATACTAAGTGATGAAACCAATGTCATGGACTTGTGATGTGTCGTTGTGTAGGTGTTATTTATGTATCAAGTTTTACTATTTATTTTATGCCGACTATACCTAAAAACAACACTTTAACGGGCAGTGTACCCGGTCAGATGAAGTTTCGTGGTAAGTAGGGTGTCGATCACTAAGAGCGAGAGCGTTAATTCCTAATTCTATCAGTATTTTAGTTATCTAAGTTAAACCTAAAACTAATGCAAAAAAGGAGGGTTTTCAGCCTGAGAGACTGACACGATTTTGTGTATCTAACCTAAGGTTTTGATGACAAGTAAAGCAATAAACACACACAAGAAGACAAGAAAACGATAGAGAAGCGGTCGAGAACTAATGTAAGGAAAACGTATCAACCATGAATAATCTGATAAAATGCAGGTTTGTTTATTAGTGCAATGATTGTCTTATCTTGAAGGGCATATCATTCCTAGACTTAGGCGGTACTTCTTCCTAAGACCTAGACACGCTAATTCTGTCACAATTAAACGCATCCGCATAAAGTAAGCATTTGTTGATTATAATCTATCTTAGGATCTAAGTAATGGTGCTCTTACTAAACCCTAGCTCATTGAGACTTTACCCACTTACTGCTTAACGGCGATTTATATACTAGTAGTCCACTGTCTGAGTCCTTACCAATGGAATAAGAACGTACTCGTTGATACCAAGGTCACCTTATGGCTCAACTAAGCTCACTAATCTAAAGGCAAAGATAGGTCAATATTTGTGATCCTATGATTCTAGATATATAAATTGCAATATGGAGAGCTATCCCGGACTCTTAGCCTACGCCCAAACAACACCGAAGTTGCAGCGCATTAAATATGTAGGACTAGACCCAGTTGAATGATAGGTCGCATACTTAAGCACGTAAACGAATATAAATTGATAAACATAAACAACAATCAACGATAAATTAAGCAATCAAGATAAACAAACCAAACATTAGATCTTCATAAACATGGCTGATACCTAAAGGTATCAGCCGATAGTCATTGTAAAAATACACACGGTTTGATATATGAACGATTAAAGTAAAGAAACCTCGATCGAACGCGTATTCGGTTGTGCGAAGATTACAAGAGTTTTCCTATGATCTTGAGGCTCTTTTCTGACCTTCTAGGCTCTTCTGATCGTCTCTTGGTCGACTTGGTGGTTTAGGGATTCACTTGCATGATTAAAATTGAGTTTAGGGTCGTCTGTATATATAGGGTCTGGTAGTCGGTTCGATACGGCGTATTGGGAAGCTCAATACGGCGTATTGGATGACTTGGCGTGGGCTCCAAGAATAAAATATTCCAGAATTTTCTTGAGCTGATATGGATACGGCGTATCGGACATCCTGGATACGGCGTATCGGACCTATTGGGTACGGCGTATCGGACCTATTGGGTACGGCGTATTGGGCTACTCCAGTACGGCGTATTGGCTCATTGGGTATGGTGTTTTGTACATCTTGGGTACGGCGTATCGAGCTTCTTGGGTACGGAGTATTGGCTGAAAGTGTGCTTTTCTTGATATTTGACCAAAGTATAATATACGACGTATATACTGATGTGGATACGGCGTATTCTTCAAAGTCAGGCAATGGTCTTTTGATTCGTCAAAGTCTTGGATACGTCGTATAGGTCTAGAATAATACGGCGTATTTGCTGTCAGATCAGTAGACTTTCTCGAACTCTTCATTTATGCTCCAAAATGCATGCCTTTTAGCTAATCTTCACCAAGTACTCCATAATTACTGCAA
Organism: Tanacetum coccineum; assembly: GCA_026074375.1. Lineage (NCBI taxonomy): Eukaryota > Viridiplantae > Streptophyta > Magnoliopsida > Asterales > Asteraceae > Tanacetum > Tanacetum coccineum. The sequence continues at coordinate 23,886 of BQNB010072420.1, forward strand.
TTCTCAAATACAAACGATTAAGCAACAATTCTTTGCAATAATTATATAAAATGGGTTAATTACATGGGATAAATGATGCTATAAAATAGACGTTATTTGATGTCATCAAATATCCCCCTACTTGAATCCTACTTGTCCTCAAGTAGCCTTTAGAAGTTTATAAAAATGTATCCCTAAGGATATTTTCCGTTAAAGCATTTATTTGATCTATTACAAGTACACAACCAAACACCTCACGAAATAGGAAGATGAAAACACTCAAATCACTCAACTAATCTATGTGGTAACATGTAACTAATTCGCTTAATTGCTCGGTCGTGACGAGTATTCTATATAATTTGGCAGATAACATCTCCACCACTAAAGCCAAGGAATAACAAGTTTATAACTAAAAAAATAGTATTAAATATGGTTTTTGTATGGAAAGCGTACGTTGATCATTCTACAATCTTTCACCAGAAGTACCACCCCAACAAGGCAGCTGAAGCACACATACATGGCCGTAATGACGGAATAGACATGTGTGTTCGATCACATCCTTATTCGAATTTAACCAACGGTTAGGATGAAGAATGATATAGGGTAGGAACCTTCTAACTTTCACCAAAAGTCGTAAACCAACAAGGCAGCTAAGACATGCATACATGGCCGTAACTACGAATAGACATGCACGATCGAACAAGTCCTCATTCGAGTAAAACCAGCGGCTAATCATTAGGTGAGAGGGAAGTAAATTGTTGTTAAATAAAAATCAAGAAACAAATAGATTAAGACTTAAGATACAAGTTGCTAGACACTTTTTTTCCCGACCGTTACCATGATTAAGACACAACTATTTACAACGTCTTGATCATAGATCAAAAACAACAACCTAAGTTGGCATTCCCGTAACGGTCAACTTCCCAATCATCCCATACTTTACAAGGCAAGTGGCGATATCTTCTACTTTATACAATACTCTACATCGTTTGATTTCATAAGTATCAACGAGTATATCGTTCCATCAATGTATTCTTTCGGTAATTGCGAAACGATTATCTTCAAACATTCTTTCTCTTTTTGTATTTTTCTCATTTTTTCAATTTTTTTTGCTAACTAAACTTCAAATCTCGGTGTAGTTTCACCATCTTTACGATCATAATAATTCTGGATAATTCCTTCGTTAGTTCTTCGTTCTTCGGATTCACCATTAATTGTGATTGTAGTAAAAATCACATGAGTATTTAACTACCTAATATACATTCCCATATGCAACGTGCAAATTTCAACCGCACAAAGATAAGAAAAATGACACAAGACAAGACTCGGGAAATACAAACTTTACACTTTAAGCAACTAGCAACTGTAAATTAAACTTAATCTAACAGGGTAGGTTAAGGGGTAAGGGTGTAACGAAACAAATAGTTGGTGTAAATTCCTAAAGGATTGGCTCTACGGGTTGTTCTAATGGATCATCACTCGAAAGATTAAAGTGGAAAAAAGGTTTAAACGGGAGGTTAACTAACCGGTGTAGTTAGTTAATAAGCAACATATAAAAGCGATTTGGGTGTAATTCTAAAATTTACCAATTTAAACAAGTTACTCCATTTAAATCCATAGTACTCATCACTCTGGTCTCGAGTGATATACCAAGCCAAGTTCTAAAGTCTACAACATCACCGGCATACTCATATTTTGTGGAATTTGGGTAAACATTTGGAAACGGAAAGGTTAAATCCTCACAATATCTAACAAGGGTTATTGTGTGCGGGTTATGTATCAAGTAATTTCACAAAAGTATGCTTGAATTTTTTTAAAATTTGAGCATAGTTTAAGCATTTTAATATGAAAAATAGGACAAGTAAACATTATATAATTTAATCCCTTGAATTATACAACGTCCTCGTTGTATATATAAAACATTAAATATGGGAATTTAAAAAGAATTAGAATGAGAAACTCCCCTGATATTTGCTCGGTAGATTCTCCAAGTTGCGTTTATGAGCAAGATTGTGTTGAACAACCGCCTTGAAGTTTCAAGACTCCAACACTTCAAGATCTCCAGATTTGTAAATTCTCCACCAATATTCGTTGATATTTCTTTCACGAGGTCCTGTGTAAATTATCAAAAAACAAATGTAATTCTATCTCCGTGTATTCATTGGTTAGACTCGAGATAAATACCTAAAACTGTACAGGAAGTCGATACGCCGTATCCATTCCCCAGGATACGCCGTATTGATACCTGTATACGCTGTATTCATTTAATGAATACGTCGTATAGACTGTGCTGAAAATAAAGACTGGATAACGTCCAGATAATCAATACGCCGTATCCATGGGGTTTGGATACGCCGTATAGACAGTCTGGGAAGACAGACTCGATAAAAATTGAAAATACATTCTGGGTTGTCTCCCGGCAAGCACTTTTGTTTACAGAAAAGTCTTTAAGTTAGACTTGCCCCAATTTAATCCCATCCTTATAAAACAATTTGGGGTCGAACGGGATGCCAAATGGCACACATAAATTCTTGATTAGGAAAATGAATGACATCCCTTTGTTAATATAATTACAAGTCATGATATTAAGATTTAATTCCTTGATAAAAATTCCAGTTTTGAAAAATTTATTAGATGTATCATGACTTGTTTCCAAAAGCTTATTTGACCCATGTGCATAGGCACCAACATCGGTATTTATTACATCAGGTAATGGTTTGACAGATAAATCCCCCGAAGAGTGTTCAATATCGACTTTATCATTATCATTGTCCGTATCCGTTTTTAATTCATCGGGATAAATTACGTTAAAAGGAAATAGATCATTAAAGTTTAAAACGTTTTGTTCCTCTTCATCACATTCGGACAATGATGTTTCATCTTTCAAATTAAATTCATCGATATGTTGAGGGTTTAAAATCGGTTCAGTTAATAAATCTGATTTGGACGTTTGAACATCATTGTAAACAATAGCTGGAAATTCATTCTCGAAATCTTTAAAGAAGTCTAAATCATCAAAATAACTGACCGTAGGCTTGGGTGATGGAAGCAAAGGCATATTGACTTGATCATTATCATTTTCCGAATCCGTTTTAAAATTGTTGACAGAAATTATTTTGTAAGAAAATTAATTTTTGTCAAAAATTATCATGCAATCTTCATCGCCAGATTCGTCAAACGATATTCTAAAGTCAATTTCATCATTGTTAAGAGAACTTACTGTAGGCTCACACGAGAGTGCTGATTCAAATGTTAACATGTCGTTAAAGACTATAGCTGGGAATTCAGTTTCAACAGATTCAAGGTCGTAAACATCTTCATTATCCTAGATCTTACCATACGTAGCAGTTTCCCAGTTATACACCTTACCATACCTACGAGCTTTTTCTTCCTAAAGCCTGATATACTCCTCCATAGTAATGCTGGGGTCGTCCATTTTAACCTGTAATAAATTCGCTAGGAAAGAAAACTGTCAAATAGCTTAATACGCCGTATTCAGTGAACTGAATACGCCGTATTGATGATAGAGTCGAATACGCTGTATTGGTTTAAAAAAAATTATACGCCGTATCCAATAAATTGAATACGCCGTATTGAGTATTCGACTCAGACAGAAGACTGTAATAATGCAGAAAACACACAAACACACAATATGTAAAAATATATAATGCAGAAAATTAAACACACAAAACAAACACACAAATATGCAAATTAATCTAAACTAAACTAAAACACTAATAAATAAGAATTAAACAACTTCACTCTCCGGCAGTGGCGCCAAAAACTTGATGTGTTGTCGTTGTATGGTATATTTAAGATGATTCAAGTTTTAAATTTATATTTTGCCGACTAAACCAAAAACAACACTTTAACGGGCAGTGTACCCGATCGGTAGTAGTTTCGTGGTAAGTAGGGTGTCGAACACTTGAAGCGAGGTTAAATCTATCAATTTAATTAATATCTTGGCTATCTAATCTATGTTAATTCTATTATATTCTAAACCTATGTCAGTCTAAATCCTAATTCTAACAGGAAAAGGGGGTTTTTAGCCTCAGAGACTAGCACGGTTTGGTTGGTGTCTTTAATCAATTTAAGCATCCTATTTGCTGATTATAATTTATCTTTGGGATTAAAGCAATGGTGATCTTGTTAAACCCTAGCTCATAGAGACTTTACCCACTTACCGCTTAATGGCAATTTATACACTAGTAGTCCACTTGTCTAACTATCGGTTTGTTTATTTTGTGTTTTACTAATGCTTTATTCTCTCGAGGTGGCATAACATTCTTAAGACTTGGGCGTTACATCATATAAGACCTAGACACCAATAATTCTGTCACAATTTAAAGCATCCGCATAAATGCTTCGCTTATTGCTGATATATGAATATTATTAGGGATTAAAGCATGGTGATTTGTTAACCCTAGCTATAGAGACTTTACCCACTTATCGCTTAATGGCAGTTTATACACTAGTAGTCCACTTGTCCAACTATCCAATAGAATCAGAACGTTAATTGTTAAATTATCTAGGTCACCTGCTAGTCAACACGATCAATAAACCATTGGCAATATCCAATAACTAGTTTAAGCCCGAAACCGTATCTGACATCTGACTTTAGAAGGATATTATTTGGTTGGTTAACTATGATTCTAGATGTATAAATCACTATATGGAGAGCTATCCCGGACTCTAGATCTACTTGGTCCGCTTCACTAGATCCAGTTGAATGATAGGTCGCATACAAAAGCGCGTAAACAAGTATAAATTGATAAAAACATAACAAGCACTCAACGTACAATCAGAAATCGAGATAAAACAAAATACAAAACATTCAATCTTCATAATAATGGCTAATACCCGAAGGTATTAGCCTTCAAACATCATAATAAATACAAGAGTAATTATTTAGCCAAGGTAAACTAACCGAGTTAACGAATGATACCAAAAACAGAACGATTACTAAAGTATATGGAATTACACGTTGTCTTCTATGGAATTGAATACGTTGCTCGACCTCTTCTGCTCTTTTTCTCCTCTGAAAATCGACTTTTGTGGTTTAGGTATCGAGAATATGATTTAGCACCCTTAAAACTCGTTTTTGAGTTTTGTATTTATAGGGTCTGAAAGTCGGTTGGATACGGCGTATCCAAGAGTTGGATACAGCGTATTGGGGATTTCTTGGAGTAGGGACCACGCTTGATATCTTCTAGAATATTATATTGATTCCATATCTTGAATACAGTGTATTGAGTTCTCTGGATACAACGTATTGATCTTTATTCCTGAGTGGTCTTTGGTGAGTGCAGACACGGATGCGCCGTATCTTCCTTGATGGATACGGGGTATTGGTCTTCAGAATAGTAATCTTTAAAATATCTTCATTTAAGCTCCAGAATGCGCGCCTTTTGCTATATTTTACCAATTACTTCATAATTACTGCAATTCTATACAAAATGGGTTAATAACATGGGATAAATGATGTTATAAAATAGACGTTATTTGATGTCATCCCCTACCTTGCCCTACTCCACTCCCCGAGTCACCTACTCGAGAGTTCGAATACACTAGTCATCAAAACTCCTTCAAGTGGCGGAGAAGCCTCAAAACGTTGCTTACCCGTTTATTCGGTGCTGAGCTAAACACCGAGTTCTACAAAGAAGAACCATGCCCCACATATACTTACACCTTTTAATGATACTAACCTAGGTATCATGTTCCAATAATATGAAATACAATATATTAATGTGTTTGCCCTTTACTAGGTACCAAACATTTACACCATTCACAAGTTACACCAAACTTTCTAAACAACACTTAGTGATATGACTTGGATCTATTTGATTACAATGAATGAGAAGTAATGTCTTGATATCAGTAGCTTGATCCATGAATAATGAGAGATCCTTTCTCTAAGTAAACTCTGGAGCTTGATCTTCAAAGTGCACATGTTGGTAGAACATCTTCTATTAAGAGATCTACAAAAACACTAAAAGGAAAGAACCATGTTCAAAGATCAGTGGTTAGCTGAATATTAGAGTGAGAAACTATGTAAAAATCCATGACTAAACCAAGTGAAATGAGTTGGTATTTATAGGCATGAAAGTTATTGTAGCCCGGTTCTGCCGGTTTTGTTGATGAATGGAACAAGCAGCCAAAATTAATGGAACCGGCCTACAGTAACCAAATCCGAATTTTATTTTGCAAAATCTTAGAAGATCATGGGTAATCTTACTAGATTATGTTTAGATTTGATAAGATAAAAAATCTATTTATAGTTTTAAAATATTTGAAGATTTTTATAAAGTTTATTTAATAAAGTGGCTAAATATGGAAAATGTATAATTTTATTCTTAAAATATGTTTGTGTGAAAAGGATTATTATGAGAGAGAAGTATGTTAGAGGAGTTAGAAAACTATTGGTTTAGGACTTGTGAGTTTTGTTGTTTACTTTTGATATGTTTATGTTTTGTCATTAACAAAACAAAGAAATATCGTAAAATATAAATAAACGTTTTTACGGTTTATTTGTATTAACAAAGTTTTTGGTTAATTTCCAATAAGACAATTTGTTGGCGTTTATGTCATGATTGGGTTTAAATCAAGTTTTGTGGTTTGATGGTTTTGAAGACAATTTGTTTAGTAATCTTTGGTATTTTGGTTTGATGGTTTTAAAGAAAATTATATTGGTTTTTTTTATACCTGTTGTTTTGTCATGTTTTATATCATGTTTAAATGAGCATCATTTTTGTCATAGTTGTGTCCTTTAAACATTTAGCTTTATTAATTACAAATAAATGTTGAAAAATGATAGATGAACCTAATAATTGGACCTAATAATAGGCCTAAAATTCCTGTGAGGACACGTGAATTTTGTTAGTAATTTCAAGTGTTTTTTATGAGATCCCCATGATACCCTTAATAAAGAATTAAACACTCTGGTGATCTACTTATATCTCTCGCTCGTATGTCGTAATTGTCGACATATCCCCTTCTAAATTCATCGTCTATATATCTTCTATATACGGGTCCCAAGGTTCTTTAATCTTTATACACTTTTAAAACCTTAATTATCAATACTGATATTTGGTTTCATATGTTTTGAATCTAACAATATAATTCTGCATGCTTCACGAGAAAATATCTATCCAAGTATCCATACTTTTTATTATCTTTGATGTGGATAACTAAAATAACAAATAAAGAAATAAAAAACATAAATCAAAAACTCGTGAAAATTATGTTTCCAGAAGAAAATTGCAAAATATATATCTAAATAAAATAGATATTTCATGGAGGAGAAGATGAATGCCTATATTTAGGAAACTAGGAAGCCAGGAAGGGGCAAATTCGGAATAAACATAAAAGCATGATCAGTTGTTAAGATGACGACAAGTGGTCCAATAAGAAGTTTAGGTTTCTTTTTAGGTCTAGTTGTTAGGTTCATATATCAACACTCATAAATGTTATATTGTTTTGAAACCATTATCAATCATTGTTATTCGTTTTACCACAGTTTTAAGAAAACTCATTTTATGTTACCATAATCTGTCAAGTAAATATTGGCTCATTAAAATTTGTTGATCATGGTATGAACATAATTAATAAATTTTGTCTATACTTTAGACCGTTAACAAATTTATTAATCAAACAAATAAAACCATTATTACTAACTCTTCATTTTCCATAAGCTATCTATTATAAATTGAACAAATCTGAGATTTTTCAAACAACACCAACTACATACACACATTCAAATCTATTAGCAGGTTTAAAAATCTCATTCATGTTTGTTAAGTCATGAGTTCCTCTACCAAAAGAAATGATGTTATTGCGGGACTTGACGATAATGAGTCGACAGATAACAAGTAATACGAATGTACATAATTTTTAAGTGTGTTTTTTTTCTATATATTTTTTCAGTTGTATTCCTAAGATTGCTACCATGTTTTAGGAAACAAAATAATCGATGTGGTAAAGAAGAAGAAACGCTTGCTACAATTACTACAGGTATTTTAAGTATGATGCCATATAAGTTGTCATATTTTTTTTGATAATTTAGTAATTACGGAGTACTTCTTACTCAACTAGATATGAAGCCTACGCTTAATGATGATAAGCCTGGTGAGTACTATTACGAGATGGAAGCTAAGGAACAAAAACAGTGGAAGTTGGAAAGTGAACGAGAGGCGAGGTTGGAGGCAACAAGAAAACAAAGAGAAGAACATTGGAAAGAACTTGAAGCTATTCAAAATCTTGAAGAAGAGTATGAGGAAGATCATGAGCTTGAAGAAGAGGACAAAGACAATGAATATGAGAGTTTTGATTACAATGATTTGCATTAGGCTTATTCGGGTGAGAAATCACCAAAGTGGATTTTTTTAGCTTTGTATATATATCTTATCTATTTTAACAACTTCGTATGTTTATAAAAAATGCTTTTGATGTTTATCAATATTTAATATGATATTTTCTTTTGTTGAGATATATATCTGTTTATACAATTGTACTAAGTAATATTGTTTATTAGTCTTTGAAATGGTTTAATCATAAATCCATAACACACTTAACCTATGTTATAT
>BQNB010072421.1:0-7500 GCA_026074375.1 Tanacetum coccineum
AGGCAACTTAAAAAATAAAAATAAAAAATTGCTCGGCACAAAATAGAAATTTTTTTACAAAATTACTGATTTATTCAGATAAAAAAATATCCGCGCCATGAGGCCCAACACATAAGCCCATATAAAAAAAACTAGGGAGAATTACATACATCCCCACTACAAGGCTACTAATTACATATTTCCCCACTCAAACTTTTTAATTACAAATATACCCATTTTAATACACTTAATTCTCATATATACCCATTTTATCTATTTTAATGTAAAGATTCTTAGCACATAACCATTATATCCCTTTCTTATTCATGTGCAACAAAATTATAACTTTATAACAATAGTTGGGATGTTTCCTCCCCGTCCCATTTACGTTTTACAGGAAAAATTACAAATATCCTTTTTATGCGATTATAAAAGTTGGCAACCATGGCCTGTGAGAAGGTATTCATTCATTTTCATTAAAAAATTTGTAATTGTAGAATTTAACTAAATATGTTTGTTTTACAGGTCATACGTGTGAATTAACTTTGTAAAAAGATTTCTTGAACATGGATAGAAAAAAGATATAATGGTTATGTGCTAAGAATATTTACATTAAAATAGATAAAATGGGTATATATGAGAATTAAGTGTATTAAAATGGATATATTTGTAATTAAAAAGTTTGAGTGGGAAAATATGTAATTAGTAGCCTTGTAGTGGGGATGTATGTAATTCTCCCTTTAAAAATAATATTAAATGTGTTGACCAGTCAATAAGTTTATGTTTGTGCATTGATTATTTGTACATATTGCATAAATGTTTGTATTTTAAGTAATGATGTGTTTTATTAAGAGTATTAATTGTGTATTAAAAAGTTGTACAATATCTTTTTTGTTTGTATGTTGTTTGCATTAAATATTATATGTTTTATATTTATTTATTTTTGTGTGCCTTAAAGCTTGTACATTATGCATGAAAACTTGGATTACTTGGGTTTTTTGTATTAAATGGGGAGAGATATACATTTTTGCTTTATATATATATAAGACATACAATTAAAAATACGACATACAATTAAAAAATTAAAATATTTTGCCCGAATTGCGTCTTTCATCTCCTCGATCTTTGTCGCGTCCGCCGGATTCATCCCGGTCGCGTCCAAAGCAAGCATCTTCAAGTCCTCGTTCCTTTTTTGAGCGTACGAAACTTCAAGTCTTGCTGCGGTCTCTCGCTCAATTCGTTCCATCTTTTTTTCCCGGTCTGTAGCTATTTGTTGTTGCAACATATTCGTGAATTGTTCTTTGTTTGAACTGGAAGTGGCGGATGAGTTTAATGAACGTTGACTTTTAGACGGCCGTGAAACGCCAGATGGACGAGGAATAGGATCATCTCCAAAAAACTCGAGTTCGCCATCTAAATCGATTGGCCGTCCTCGGTTTCTTCTTTCTTGAGTGGACTCGGGATTTTTTCATTTGTGTTTGTGTCTCAAAAACAATCAAGCGCTTTTGTGAGCAAATTCGCACTTTCGCAGGTCATTGTCTTTATACAAAATTTAAACCCGGGTCAACAAATCTTCATCATTCTCACCGCTAAAAGCTTTTGTTTCATTTTAAAGCGAGTTAAACTTGGTAACTTCTCGGTTTATCGGCGTTCACTTTCCCGTCAACATATTCGTGTAACGCTTTTTTAAACCATTCTCCATGGCTCGCGAGTTGTATACCTCGAGAATCTTGTACCAAAATGTCTCATTGTTTTGGTCGCTCCCGACGTTCAGATCTTCCAAAACTTGTATGAAAGCAAAGTCAAGCACTAATTGTTCTATTCATGATCAAAATAGAAGATCCGATCCTTTTGTGTTTGTTCCGTTTGCTGAATTGGGAAGATGGTGCATGCACATTAGATCATGCAGATGCAGATCGAAGACATTATTATATGATAACAGGTTTTTTGCATACCTTGATTCCCACCCTATATCTAAAACGAGGTTTGCAAAACCGCGCTTCGCGGCAGGGTGTTTGCGTACTGTGTCGTTTTACGATTATTTGATACTTGTTGTGAGACACTGAATAACGACTTGCTATGTATATACGTGAAAAATAAATAAAACGGGCTTAGTCAATATTTGACAGACCAAATAAAAATATATTAAAGCCAATTCTAAAAAAAACAAACTATAGCTTAAGCCCAAGCAACCTGCGAGCTCAAACTCAAGCGTGAGCCGAGTTGCCCGCTTATTGTACTGTATATATAATATGGCCTACATATATGTTGACTTAAAAATGCGATATGCTCTTCCACCCTGCCAGGTTGTATAAATCTTTTATATAATAAAAGATTTACATTATTTTGGAGTTTTTTATGAGATTTGATTATATAGAAAAATAATTGGACCAACCAGAACGCTTGATTTTGACACGTAGGCGAAATCGTGCGATCTGATTGGTTAAAAAAAATCAAAATTGAATCAATTTTGGTCAAAATTGAAAAAAAATGGTGGAGAAATTTGATGAAAAAAAAAATAAAAATATAAGTGTCAAATTTGTGAAAAACAAAAACTTAAAAAAAGAGATGATAATTAATAAAACCTTAGTTGTTGAATTTTAAATAAATCGTATGGAGTTAAGTGAAACTTATAACTTTTCATATTTTTAATAACTTTAGAAAATAAACAAATACCCCCTTAAACTTTATATCTTCTAGACTTTATACTTTAAAAATAAAACATATATAAAATTTATCTAAGAATATCAAAAAAACATATTAAACTTGCATATTGTGTACAACATGATATTAATAGATAAATTTGAACAACATCATTAACATCAACACTAATATAAGTTAAACAAAGTTAAATCTTTCATCCAATAAAATTTTACAAAATAGTAGTCGATATTAGGGGTGAGCAAAACCAACCGAAAACCGAACTGAACCGACAAACTGAGCCGAAACGAACCGACCGAAACCGAACCGACCATTTTTGGTTCGGTTTTCGGTTTTGTATATTTATAGTTTTCGGTTTCGGTTTTGTCGGTTCGGTTCGGTTTCAGTTCGGTTCGGGTTAAAACCAAGAAAAACATGCCTAAACTACTATTCGGTTCAGTTTTTGTCGGTTTTGTTCGGTTTTTGTTTTTTCTCGGTAAACTTCGGTTCATGTTTTTCCTCAACACACTCGGTTTCGGTTCGAGTTCGGAATTTTTGTCGGATTGTTCGGTTTGAACCATGCTGTCGATAATTAATAGAATGTTTTAAAAACTGTTTTTAATTAAACATTGGTCGAGCCCCTTGGGTCCACAGGTAGAACCTGGTTTTCTTTGGTAAATCCGGCTTCCGATCACCCGAATCTGTTCACGCTTCAACCGACCCGGTATCAACCCAGGTTTTAGAAACACTTCTATTAATAAATAATAATTTTTTTATGTAAAATTCACGTGCATAATTATTATTGTAACTAAAATCAACAATTTACAAAAATAAGTAAACACGATAAATTGTTATCATGGCCCGTATATTAAAATTAATTTGATTACTTATAACAAGTTTCCAAGACTGAAAGAAGTTATCAAAATTTTATATTATTTAATCTTCTAATTCTGTTTGCTGATCAAGTGAGATGGTCTTAGGAAAATTCATATCCAAAAAAATTCGATTATCAGAAGGTCGTTCGAATTGTTTTCGAAAATGAAGGAGAAATTCAGATTTGACAATTTTCGGATTATCTTGCCACTTTCCATCAACCATAATACCTCGAATGTTAGATTGACTTCTTTTTTTATTCAAGATACCATGAAAGTATCGAGAATTTTCATCCCCCTCGATCGCCCATTTAACCTTTGCCTTTTGAGCCATATCCGTTGCCTGAATTTTATCAAGAGTTGAAGTAACCTTATCGAATATTTGTATCCCAATCGTAACCCACGTGCAAGAATAGTTTCCGGTTCAAGTTCTGCTTTGTGAGATCGAGTTGTTGTCTATATAACGTGATCATATAATTAGTTTTCGTTAAAAAAATAACCTTGCTAGCTCAATATTCATGGAGATTTAATTGATTAACATTTGATGACAATAGCAACAATAAGCAAGAAAGAAGTAAACAAAATTAAAATATTTGATTTCATGTATATGCACTTGAAAATCAATCAATGAAGACAACCACATGAAATGGATAATATACATGTGAATCCTAGGATGTTCATGTCATGATTAACATGCCTTAAATAAGCCCTCAAGTATAACATTTGTTTTGATAAGAGTGCGTCGAATGGAAATGAAAGATATTACTGTAAAATAGTGTTAATTTACTGTAACGAGTATGATTGCTCGCGCGTTGCTGCGGGGTGTTAATTTCTTCTTTTTTTTCAATATGTTTTTTTTTTACTTAGCATTAGGCGGTTTTTGATTGCATAAGAGTTGGACCTTCCGGGCGTTGCGGCGGAGCATAATTTTTCGCGAATCTATTTCGAATGAATATTGAGTGGAAATCTGTCCACGCGTTGCGGCGGGGCTGACTTGTATGCAACACAAGTTTTTTTATTTCACTGACCATTTTTTTTAACAATCACGGAATATTAAACTTCAACATTTTCTATAAAATCGTACGTTATGTCAGAAGCATTGCAATATTTAGCTCGTTTTTTGCGCAATTCGAAGATGTTTCGGCGGATATTTTTTTATCTGAATGAATCGGTAGATATGTGTGGTATATTTGATAAATAAAGTTTATTATATAAAAAAATCGTAAATAGTTAAAAGTTGAGGTTACGTTTTGTAATAAAAAAATTCCTATTTATATTAAACTTCAACATTTTTTATAAAATCGTGCGTATATCGGAAATATTGCAATATTAGGCTTGTTTTGTTCGCAATTCTAAGATCTTTCCGCGGGTATTTTTTTTATCTCAATGAATCGATAGAAATGTGTTATATATTTGATAAATAAGGTTTATTATATAAAAAAGTCATAAATAGTTAAAAGTTAAGGGTTGTTTTGTAAATTTACTTTTTTTCTCTTTATTGGGCCTGTATGAATTTTTTTTATGTTGGCCTGTTAATGGGCTAATTTTTTGTGCGTCATTATACGACGTCGTTTCCGTCCGTTTTTAGTGTATATATATATATATATATATATATATATATATATATATATATATAATTATTTATGTGGATGTGGATGTGTGTCACGCACACACCCAGAGTCGTATTTGAGGGTATGCGAGGTGTGCAACCGCACATGATCTCACGATTTTAGAGGCCTGAAGTGATCAAGAGTGACGAAGAACTCATAAAGAATTAAAGCTAGATGGTTACAAATGTATCTTTATCGTCATGTTTAGATATCGTATAAACTTTTGCAGAGGGCCTCTACTAACTCAGCTACGCCACTCCACACACCATCCAATTAAATAAAACAAAAACAATGCATGAATGTTCTTCTGGTAGGCGCCCGGTACCACATGAGGATTTTTTGTTTTTGTGATTAGAGGTTGAAAACTACATACTCGATGCTCAAATTAATTGAATATATAATTCAGATCACGTAAAATAATTTGTATTCTGTTTCGTGCAAATAATGAACGTCAATATCCTCTAACAAGAGGTCTTAGCAGCCATTGTGTACCCTTAATTTCTCGTTCAAGTCTGCAACGTAACCCTCGATATGATCTCATTAATGATGTCAAAATTGACGTTAAAAGCTCTCTTTTAATGCATGCTTTTGTTGTAGGAAAAATCGTACAAAATTGACAAGGGAAGGTATTAGACAATGTGATGCAAGACGTACTATATATATTAGAGTAAATTGCAAAATTCGTCCTTGTGGTTTGACCAAAGTGAACGTTTCGTTCGTATGGTTCGAAAATTGCAGGCAACGTCCTTGTGGGGGAACTTTGGGTTCATTTTCGTCCTTGGTCAAACTAAAATGACTAAACTACCCTTCGGTTCCCTTCTTTAAATTTTAGTTTGACCAAGGGTATTTTAATCATTTCAGTTTGACGAAAGACGAAAACGGATTTCAGGTTTCCTCACAATGACGCTGCCTGCAATTTCCAAACCACGTGGACGAAACGTGAAATTTGGCCAAACCACAAGGACAATTTTTGCAATTTACTCTATATATTATAAATTGATGTTTTCTTTTATAGTTGGTTGGTATGTTTTTTTTAGAAATTTTGCTCTTACATTTAGGTGTTATATACTCTAGTATTCTTAAGTCTATGAATTAGCAATTACTTCTTTCGTTCTAAAATTATTGTCCTTTGAAAAAAAAACACAGTTTAAAAAGTGCATTTATTACTGTTTTCTCTTTCTTACTTTTTAGCAGAACGACAGTTTTACTCTTAGCTAATTAATTAAAGTTTCTTTAAAGTTTGTAATAATAATTTCAAACAAGGGTAAAATAGTAAACTTGATCAAACTTTCCTATTTATTTTTAGTAGCGGACAATTAAATTAGGAAATCCCAAAAAGAAAACATGTACTATTTTTTTGGGTAATTTGGGACGGAGGAGTATTATATTATGATCATTTTAGTGTTGTTATTTTGGCTTGACAATTAGAGCACTGGGTATCCTTGAGTCATGGCTTCAAGCCATAGCCCAAAAAGTGATGTCACATAAGCGAAAGGGCTATGGCACCAGAAATGCTATGGCACCACATTTGGGTGGCTCCCTCATTGGTTTCAAGCCGTAGACAAAAAGTGGGGTCATGGGTCTACATATACCCCCACTAAATACACAAATCAACAAAAAAAGACAAAAAAAAGGAATACCTTATGGTGTTGGCTCGTATTTCCAGCCCACAAGTTACTAGCCATGACCCGGTATGGTTGGCGCTAAGTAAAGTTCTGCTGGTACTATGGCTCAACTCTACCAGCCATGCGTACCTCCCCCTCTTAGTAATAACAAGGATTCTGAAACCCGCGCTTCGCTGCGGGGATAAGTCGCTAATATTTGGCTTTACAGTTTATGTATACAATCATTTTGGGCATGAATACGCCGGTAGGAAAAAAGCTGAGTGTTTTAGAAAAAGACGTCCACAAAACTCTTTTTCATAATATTTAAACATGTAATATGCTAAAAGGCTTTATGATTCAATCAAAGAGTATGGGCTGGGCTATGATTCAATCAAAGTAATCAAAGAGTATGGGGTGGGCTGTTTGCAAATTTTTAGGCAGAAAACGACGAAATAGGAAAGTCATCTTCCGCGCGTTGCTGCGGGCGTTAATTTTTGGCGCGTTGTTGCGGGGCTTTTTTTTTGTTTGGGTTTATTTTTTCGGTCTCATTTTTAATAGTTTTTTTTCTCATATTAAATGATAATCGCGCGTTACTGCGGCGCATTTTTTCTTTCTTATTGTATTTTGTGCGGATTTATTTTTTCGGTCTCATAACATTTTTTTTTGACCCAGGCCGATAGAAAGTTGTAAATAGTTAAAAATAAAAGCACGTCTCGTAAATTTTTTTTTCCTTCTTATTTTTAGCGAAAGAAGTGGGGGTGGGAGGGATTATAAAGTTTTTTTTTTTGGCTTATT
>BQNB010072421.1:20000-32446 GCA_026074375.1 Tanacetum coccineum
CCCCCCCCCCCCCCCCCCACCCCCACCTCCCCCGCCCCCCCCCTCCCCCTCCCCCCCCCCCCCCCCCCCCCCGCCCCCCCCTCCCCCCCCCCCCCCCCCCCCCCCCCCCCCCCTCCCCGCACCCCCCGCCCCCCCCCCCCCCGCCCCCCCCCCCCCCCCCCCCCCCCCCCCCCCCCCCCCCACCCCCCCCCCCCCCCGCCCCCCCCGCCCCCCCACCCCCCCCGCCGCCCCCCCACCCCGCCCCCCCCCCCCCCCCCCCCCCCCCCCCCCCCCCCCCCCCCCCCCCCCCCCCCCCCCCCCCCCCCCCGCCCCCCCCCCCCCCCCGCCCCCCCCCGCCCCCCCCGCCCCCCCCCCCCCCCCCCCCCCCCCCCCCCCCCCCCCCCCCCCCCCCCCCCCCCCCCCCCCCCCCCCCCCCCCCCCCCGCCGCCCCCCCCCCCCCCCCCCCCCCCCCCCCCCCCCCCCCCCCCCCCCCCCCCCCCCCCCCCCCCCCCCCCCCCCCCCCCCCCCCCCCCCCCCCCCCCCCCCCCCCCCCCCCCCCCCCCCCCCCCCCCCCCCCCCCCCCCCCCCCACCCCCCCCCCAGCCCCGCCCCCCCCCCCCCCCCCCCCCCCCCCCCCCCCCCCCCCCCCCCCCCCGCCCCCCCCCCCCCCCCCCCCCCCACCCCCCCCCCCCCCGCCCCCCCCCCCCCCCCCCTCCCGCCCCCCCCCCCCCCCCACCCCCCCCCCCCCCCCCCCCCCCCCCCCCCCCCCCCCCCCCCCCCCCGCCCCCCCCCCCCTCCCCCCCCCCCCCCCCCCCCCCCCCCCCCCCCGCCCCCCACCCCCCCACCCCCCCCCCCCCCCCCCCCCCCCCCCCCCCCCCCCCCCCCCCCCCCCCCCCCCCCCCACCCCCCCCCCCCCCCCGCCCCTCCCGCACCCCCGCCCCCCCCCCCGCCCCCCCCTCCCACCCCCCCCCCCACCCCCCCGCCGTCCCCCCCCCCCCCCCCCCACCCCCCGCCCCCCCCCCCCCCCCCCCCCCCCCCCCCCCCCCCCCCCCCCCACCACCCCGACCCCCCTCCACCCCCCCCCCCCCCCCCCCCCCCCCCCCCCCCCCCCCCCCCCCCCAAGTGGCACGGTGCGGTACCCCCACCCCCGGTATCGGCGAGCCCCCGCCCCCGCCCCCCCCCTTCACCCCATGCACAGGCAACGACAGTAATATGCTTCCCTTAGTCGCCTGCCCACGAGGTCCCCCCCAAAATTTTTTTTTATAGCTCCCTCGAATCTATGTTAGCCTAAGCATAATACGCGACTCTTCTGAAGCAATGCAATGTCGAAATGGGGGAGATACTCGACCTTATCCCACACCACTCCACCCTCTTTATACGAGCACATCGTCCCTTGGCTGGGGCATTCTGCGCGAACACGTTTGCCGAGTCCGGAGCACTATCAAAAATTGCGAACACCTGCCCAAAGGATCCAAACTAAGTCTGGTCCCCCAACAATTATGCCTCCAGGTTGAATTTGCAGACAGCCCAGAGCCGTTAGATTATATGACCATCCCTCCGCGGCGACCGGGCCCATACAGGGACCGACCTGCCATCCCACACCGGCCGCCATCGCCCCACCAACCCCGGAGCCCGTCAACCTATATAGTGTCCAAACAAGGGGCCCGCGGGCGCGTCGCCAGTACTGCGTGGCCTAGTCGGGGAGCCCCGCGCGCGGGGCACGAGTCCCACCACCAATATTAGCCGTTTCTGGCCCTAATCGAACACTTATATAGCCCCCCCCCATTTATGCCCCCTGTATACCACCACCCACCTAATTAGTTTCTTTATTTTTGTGTTGATTAGTTCAGAGAGATCTAAGTAGTGTCTGCGAGCGCCTTCCCCCACATCCACGGAGGGCGTTCACCCCGCCCCCCAAGACCAACCCCGCGCCGCGGTCATCGACCGACCCAGCAACACCCACCCGCCCCCGCCCCCCCCGCGCTCTCCCCCACAACAGCCAACTCTTTTTTCTAGACCGAAAAAAATTTCACATCCAAAATTATATGAAATCTTGTTAAATCCGACCTCACTCCCCCCTCATTCCTCAAGCCGCAAACCTCCTCTCAACAGGATTTATTTTTGCCAGCCCAAAGAACGTTAGTACCATTTTAAACCTAAAATAATTCTAAACTAAAAAAAAACAAATAAAATTTAAAGACAAAACAACGCATCCCCCCACTACCGACGAACCTTCAAACGTTTTAATATAAGGGGTTCCCTGGCTTTTTTTTTTTTTTTTTTTTTTTTTTTTATTTTTTTTTTTTTTTTTTTTTTATTTTTTTTTTTTTTTTTTCCGGTTTCAGTTTACACGAGCAATAAAAAAAAAACGAAACACCAAACATGTAAACATTCATATTTTTTATATTTCTTTCGGATTTAAGTATTAAGAGCCCTTACGTTCCACCCCCACCCCAACAAACACCCCACCCACCACCACCCAACCTTGACCCCCCCACTTGCCCCCTTATATTATAAACTACGGAGTATACCGATTCCCTCGCGCCCCCATCCCACAAACGACCCCCCGGCCCCGCCCCCCTCCAAACATATTAAACGGAAAAACACGTATCCCACGCCCGCCTACCACCCCCCAACGCCACAATAACCCCAATATCTATCCATATATTATATATATACCTTTCTGGGATTACACGTTTACGAGCCCTCCCATCCCCCCGCCCCAAGAACCTACAAGCATAAATACACGAAACACGGAAAGACCG
The DNA here is from genome assembly GCA_026074375.1 of Tanacetum coccineum. NCBI lineage: Eukaryota > Viridiplantae > Streptophyta > Magnoliopsida > Asterales > Asteraceae > Tanacetum > Tanacetum coccineum. The sequence continues at coordinate 22,744 of BQNB010072421.1, forward strand.
AAACCGCTCTCAACCAACGCCGCCGGGCGCCCCCCCTAAACCCCCCCGCCCCTAACCCCTTAAAAAATATACTACCTCGAAATCCGATACCGAGCCCTACCACCGCCCCGCGCCACCCCCCTCACCCCCACACCCCCCCCACAACCCAAAAAAAAGAAACATATGGAAACCGATTATCCTGCGCTGCTCCCAGCCCCCCCAACAACCTGAAATAATAAACTTAACGTATATCCTTAACCCGCTGCCCTCCACGACAATGCGACACCGGCCCCTGGGCCGCCACCCCCATCCCAAACTACCCCAATATAAATAAAAAAACAATTAAATCGGATTCCCCACTTGTGAGTTTCCGAGCCCTACTTCAGCCCACCACCCCTAAACACCCCCAACACAATATAAAAAATAAAGAATACTAAAAAAATGAATATTACATCTAAAAAACGAAACGAATCCGCCTTGTATCCCGCCCGCCTCCTCCTAACCCCCCCCAAAGAAACCCCCTTCCCCGAAAAGGATACACAGGTTTACCGAATCCTCGCCCACCAGCCGGCCGCCCCCAAACCAAAAATAATTAGCTATCGGAATTCCGACACCTGCCGCGCGCACAAGCTCCCCCCCCCGAACCCCCCCACCCCCCAAACAACCTTATAATAACCCCATACGTATTATCCGTGTAAACCGCGCTCCCACCCCCCCCCCCACAAACCTCACTTCCTTATTTTAATAAAGCCCACACTAATAACCTACTAAATATAACATCTTAGCTCGCGACCCCTGCCCCGCCCCTACTAACCACCTATCACCAACCCCCCATCCCCCCCCCCGAGATAATCGCACCCCTTGAAACCGCCCAGAACCAGTGTGGTCCCCCTCTGAGTCCACCCAAATCCCCACCCGAATCCCCACTCACCTATATAAATATGTCCCCCGCCCCACCCACCCAGCCAAAATTACGGTAACCAAATATGCCCCCCCCCGACTGAACGGGCCCCCCCGCTGCCACCCTGCCAGAGTCCAGAAGTCCCCCCACTCCCCACGCCCCGCAGGCCCCCCCAGCTCAAGGCAACCCCATACCAACACCACAGTAAACTGAAACCGAAATAAAAAACGTGTATAAACCATGTATAAAATGTGTGTAAAAACGTGTATAAATTTTAAAATAACTTGAAAATATATTTTTGTAACATAACTGAATTTTGAGTTAATTGCAAACAGTCGTTAGCATAAAGGACTAATGTTGCAACTGTTCGTTAGTTAAATTGACTAACGTTGCAAATGAGAGGTAACAGACTACATATAATAAGTCGAATTTCAAGTTGGATACATACAATAACAAAAAAAAAGATGACTATATATAATAAAAAAAAATGACAAGTTTGATACATTTTCAAGTCATTAGCCTTTGAATATTTGTATCCCAATCGTAACCCACGTGCAAGAATAGTTGCCGGTTCAAGTTCTGCTTTGTGAGATGGAGTTGTTGTCTATATAACGTGATCAGATAATTAGTGGTCGTTAAAAAAATAACCTTGCTAGCTCAATATTCATGGAGACTAAATTGATTAACACTTGCTGACAATAGCAACAATAAGCAAGAAAGAAGTAAACAAAATTAAAATATTTGATTTCATGTGTATACACTTGAAAATCAATCAATGAAGACAGCCACATGAAATGGACAATATAGATGTGAATCCTAGGATGTTCATGTCATGATCAACATGCCTTAAATAAGCCCTCAAGTAGTCTCACTGATGCATAAGACACTTACGAGTTGACTAGCTAGTACATGGTATACATATATTATCACGAGCTGAGCTAGCTAGCTAGAGTGGATTTGGTTCCATAAGTGAGCTACATTACCGTCTAAACGAGCTAAATCCTGGTGACTGTAGCACCCTAAGTCTATTGTCTTCATCTTCAATGTGGCTAAATCCTATTGTTGCGCTTGATTAGATGAAGACGAAGAGCTGCAACTATTTATTGAACAACCACCAATGTTTAATCTCCTTTTACCGACTGCAGCAGCAGTTGGTACTTTAATGTGATCATCATCATCATCATCATCATTTAAATCCATGAAATCATGTGATGAGGATAAGGATCTAGATATATTATTAATATTCTCATCATGAGCATAATATATGGTGAACTTGCCACTTGTTGTTTTCTCAAAGGCATATGACAAAGTAGTAGTGGTAAATATTCTTGATGATGATAAGGTGTTGCAACTAGTCGAAAAACAAGGTGCCTCCTTCTCATCCTTTCTCTCATTTGGTTGCTGAGGCAGCTGTGACAAAGAACGAGAATGGGAGATGTTAATAATAATAATCATCGGGCTGAGGCGGTTGCTAAGGCGACAAATGTTAATAATAGCAGTTGTCGTGGTTGTAAGAAAGGCTGCTAGCCAAGGCCATTCACATATATTTCCCTCCATTGTTCTAGCAAGCTCTTAGTACCATATCCAACCCCTGACGGTTTTAAAGCCAGATAACTTTCCATTTCATTATCAACAGACTCAGTTTCATCCTCACAACCTTTTTTTAAAGGTTTACCATCATCATCCATAAGAACACATTCCTCCTCTAGCACTTGTTTTTAAACATATTAATCATTTCTACTAGCGGGGTAGAGCTTTGCTCTTCCTCTTGCACACCGGACGTAGAGGCCTTGTTATCCATTTCAACTTCCTCACTAATCACATTTTCAACATTTAAAGCCTCAAATGAGTTACTAAGGGAGAAATTACCGTTACCTGATGTAGAAACATTCTTCTTACCAACAAAATCAGTTGTCTTAGGTTCGCCCCTTCAGCCAATTGTTTTACTTTAGGGCGATACTAAGGTTTTGGTTTCACCGAGACCGGTTTGAAGTTTTTGTTGCCTCCATTATTACCACCTGGTTTCTTTTTTTTACTTTATAACCTAAACCTTTGGCATACAGCCCTGTTGAATCAACACTTTACCTTTGTCCATCTTTTTCATTTTCGTTTTGGTAGCTTGTGGACTTTCATCTAGTGTATGGCCAAATTTTTTAGTCACGTACTACAACGAGCAAGTTTCCACTCATATTCCACATGAATTGTTTCTTTATATCCAATTCCTTCAAGGTTTGGCATAGGTATGACCAAATTATCGTTAAAATCATTACAAGCATCAATTTCAATCAAAGTTCTTGCATAGCTGCTCCTTCCTCATGATTCCAAACACATGGAGTTCGTATATAAGTCTAGCATCATTGGGGTACCAATTTTTGTAGCGATCATGCTTAAACCATTTGATGTATAGGCAACTAACGAGACATCATGAAGTTTCACACATACTGGAATACGAGACAAATCGTCTTTAAGAAGGCTCACAGAGGGCGACCATTTATTTAGAAAATATGGGCTCCACGAATCATCCATGGACCATATATATGCATCGAATCAACACCCTCAGTAGATGGGAAATTAAAAAAGAAAACACCTTTCACCAAAGTTACTTTCTATAATCCTTTTTTTGATCACATAATCAGTTCTAACAAACCAGCTTAGTATATAACATTTCGTTGTGCTTCTACTACTCAAACTTGTGACAATCCTATAATCAATGGAATGTTTAAACATATGGTGAATGCTACCAGTTTATCTAATTACTTATGCGTAAGATAAGTACATTAGAAGACAAGAGAACACCCATATATCTTCCACTAAAAGAAAAAACTCTCTCTAGCATAGCGACTTGGCTCCTCCATGAACCCTATATCTTTTTTTCAATCTGATCGTATTTGATACGTTTCAATCAGTGATTTTGGGTTTATATTAAGCTTGATCTTGTTTTTTTATATTTTCATGCTCTTGATTTTTTTCCCTTGTTAAGTTTTTAAAACGCTAGGGTTTTAGATTGATTTTTTGATCAGTCTCAAACCGGATCGTTTTAATCTCTTTTCAATTAACAAATCTTGTTATCTGATTTCGTGATTAATCTTATCTACCTTGATTTCTGCTTGCTTTCGTTTCTTTAGACATTAGGGTTTTAGATCAATCTTTAGGGTTTCTTTTCTTTATGTCGGCTTGTTAGGGTTTTAGTTTTTTTTTGTTATCCTTCTCCTGGTAATTGTATCGTGTTCTTATTGATGCTTCTTGTCTAATCTGTTGCATTTAAATTTTCATATATGTTTCATATCAGTGATGGAGGTTGGTTAGAGTTGTGCTTTCTCACCGCTAAACCCTTGTTGTTAGGGTTTTTTCAAGTCTAACAGACGCGGCTGCTGTTATTGTTTTCCTGTTCGTGGGTTTGTTATTGCGAGAAGGAGGGTATGGGCAAGAAGGGTGCGGGTGTTAACAACGGAGGAAGAAAATTGAAATCGATCAACGATAGTGCTGGTAATGTAATTATTGTGAGCAGATCATCCGTTGATGGTGCTGCTAATGGTACGATTATTGGGGAGGCTGGAAAACCCTTTATGGTTCATAAAAAAGTTACTTGTGATAACGTGGCTGATTTTTTTGGTGTCTCGCTCACGTCTATTAAATACATTGATGATTTTAATAGGCGTATGGAAGCGGGTGATTGTGAGGATGTTCTTGGTGGGCTGAATAAGGATGAGCAGAATGCCATTATGGATGCGATTATGGATTTGTGTGGTAAGTTCTTGGATGCCACAAGTGATAATGTGTACTCGCCTAAAGGTATCACTAATGATGGTCCTACGCATAGTTTGATTGAATGGAATACTTCTACACCTTTGGGAATTTCCCTAGAACCGATTCAAAGTTTGTTAGAGAAGTTTTCGGCTGATATGTCAAATTCAGCTGATAATAGTTTTGGAAAGGATCAGCCTGATGATATCGGTTATGTTCCTAATCCGGATATGCCCATAATTCAGTCAGTTTTTATCCTGAAGCCGATTTTAAATGCGGGAGCAGCAGGTGCATCATTTGTTGTACCAAAAAAGGGTAGGGCAAATTTTCGCCCTTTGGAATCTGAAAATGTGTGTGATGGTGTTGATTTGACTATATCGATAAAGGTCGTTGAATAGGTTAACAACCATTTTGAAAATACACTCTATGGATATTTTATTGGTAAAAGGGTTGCATTCCCGGTTGTGGAATACTATGTTCGTAATAATTAGGGTAAATATGGCCTAACCATATTGATGATGAACTCAAAGAAATTTTTCTTCTTCAAATTTAAATCAAGGATATGGTTGGAGGATGTTTTTGAGAACGGGTCATGGATGATTCGTAATAGTCAGCTTATTCTTAAGAAATGGACGATGAATACAAAGCTTTTTAAGGAAGAGTTAACCCACATTCCGATGTGGATTAAATTACATGATGTGCCTATACATGTTTTTTTGGAGGATGGGATTAGTCTCATTGCAACTCAAATTGGTAAGCTGATCATGCTTGTTTCTTTTACTAGTTCAATGTGTACTGATTCTTGGGGAAGGAGCATTTTTGCACGTTGTTTGATTGAGGTTAAAGCTGATGCGGCTTTGAAAGATAATGTTACTATGGGCATTCCTTTGCCTGATGATGAGGGTTTTACTAAGGAAACGGTCCAAGTTGAGTACGAGTGAAAACCCCCTAGTTGTGATCATTGCAAGATCTTTGGTCATGTTTATGATCAATACCCCAAGAATGTTAGAGGTATTCCTACTATTGATAAAATGAATAATGATGGTTTTTAAATGGTGGTCAACAAAAGAAATAGTGGTAAAACATGTTCTACTATTAATAATCGTAGTGGTGCTGCAGCTGGTAAGGCTACTTGGCAGCCTATCAAACAGAAGGTTAGCTATGAGCTTAAGGCTCATGGAAATTTGCCTAAGAATGGAGCTCCTAAGATTTCTATTTCTGCTAAAAATGATCCTTCCAAGAAACTGCATGCTACGAAGGGAGGATTTCATGTTCCTACTAGCAAGCCTAGTGTCCCCACCTCTAACCTTTATGATGTTCTAGATGATATGGGAAGTGAGGAAGAGGCTAAAGTTGTCTAAGATGAAACTGTTATTCTCAAAGATACAAGAACGGGAGCTAGCCATTCTATGGCTCCTGATGGTTTCAATACTTGATTATCTTGTTTATGACATGTTGACATTTATTCTCTAGTTTTACTTTCTGTAGTAGGTAGCTAGAGTTGTAAGTGTTTATGGCTTGTCATAAGCATAATTTTTAGGTGTCTATCAAGCTCTTTGCTTGAGGTTAATGTGGTACTTCAGCCACATTCCATTTGTACTCAAACTTTTTTGATTTTAATATATTTTACCGGGGTAACCTTTTACCCAAAAAAAATCCATATTTTTTGCAATTATTGCGTACAAATCATTCCACGACAAGAAAAACAAGCCTTTTACCAAGAAAATAACCGTAAAGTGAATTTTTCATTCTATCATTTACCTCATGAACCGACTCCAAATGTAACCAAACATCATAATCTGCATCATTTGACACATTAGCATTGAGTTTTCGAAGTTTAACCTTAGACGTAAGGCTACGTTTATTACCGTAAGAAGAGGGAATTTCCTTTATAACATAATCTTGACCAAGCTTTTCACTTCCATATTTAGTGGGGGATAAAAGTAGCACATTAAAAACATTAATAAACGGGATCGACCCCGTGTCTACCTCATTAGGGGCACCAACATTAACCGGAGCAGTTGTTGCATCAATCGTACCACTAGGAGTATTGCTGCCAGCAGTGGTATTAGAGACAACACTAAACTAAAAAACAACAGCCAAATAATTTAGCTTTGGAAAAGCCAAGTTATCATTGAGTTGAGCAGGTTGATCGTTAGTAACCTTACCACCAGTTTTCTTCCTATGATTATCTCCTCCCTCACCCAAACCCAAGAAACCCTTCTTCATGATTTACATAAAAATCAGCCCTCACAAAACCCTATGATAATGAACGATCAAAGTACAATCAATAGTCAAAGCTTAGAAAAAAGAAACGAATTACAAAACCTTAAAAAATCGAACAAACCCTAAAACCAAATCAAGGAGAAACAATCATGGTAGAGTTGGATTTAGGATGATCCAATCGACCAGTTAGGTATAATAAAGATCACGTTTGATTTCACTTTCTTCATCTCATCCAATCACTTTTTCAAATGCACAAATCACATTAGTAGGATGATTTGTAGGAATAAAGTGTATGAGTGTATATCATTTTCCACTTGTAATAGATATGAATAACTAGTATAAATGATTGAAACTAGATTACAGTAACTTTTGGGTATTTACGACAAGATTTGCAGGTTTTTGGTAAGTTTGACCATCATTGATCGTCGTTGACCGCCATTGACTACGGTTGACCTATTTGTTAGACAGATTTACAGAAATCGGTAAGGTTGGTGGCCTAGTAGCGTGTAGGCGGCAATTCATCGGCTTTGTAGGCCTTTTTTTACAACACTGCAAAATATCCATTGACCGATTTTAAATCAATAAACATATACAAGTAAAGGATTGTTTGGAAATACATATTAACAAGCAACCTTTACACTGTGTTCTTGAGTTTTGTTATTAAAGAAAAGTAAATGAAATCCCAAAATTAAGAGGAAATACTTTATTTTAAAAATCAACAAAATCACACTAACTTTCATTTCATTTCCTTTCTTTTTCATCCTTGAGTACTACTCTAAAACACAAGCTCATGTGTTTCCTTTTTATTTTCTTTCATTTTCTTTCTTAACTCTAACTCGAGAACACATTATTAACTAGAAACATACTCCATATGTCTTATGTATGTATTGAAGTCCTTAGTAAGTTTGACTTGTGTGGAAGTTGAATGTGTGGAAGTTGAATATTTAGTACTACCTCCGTCTCATATTAAGTGTTCAGGTTGATTTTTTTGAGTCTTTGTTCTACAACTTTGACTCTAAATATTTTTGTTTGTGTTATATAATACTTGATGAAAATTATACCAATAAAAAATACATTTAAAACTCAATCCATTTATATATTTTTCATCAAGTATTATATAACACAAAAAGAATTAGTTAAGATTAAAGTTGTAGAACAAAGACTCAAAAAAGTCAACCTGAACACTTAATATGAGACGGAGGGAGTACTATTTCTTAAAATAAAAAGTGGGAAGCAAGAGAGTGTAAAGTGAAGGATACAGCCTCAAAGATGGAAGAAACTTGATTCACATGTACGGATTAATGTTTTTCATAGCTTAGAATAATAATAGATTATTTGTAATTAAGCAAGGTCAACCATGAGGGTCTTCTTTAAGCTCTTGAGAAAAAATATATTAGTCTAGCATCTATATATTCAACACGCTTAAGAAGTTAGTTTTCCAATCTATGCACCTTAAGTTCATTAGTGTAACATCAGTAGTCACCCTAGTCAATTATGTCCAAAAAGCTCATACATATTTATCACATTCCAGTTAACTTAAAGCATCCTTTTAAGACTTAAGACTCTCACAAGAAAACCTATGTGTACTCTTCTGTTTTTCTCTTTTTAGGTTACAAGAAACATGGATATTAGTATCATCGATCCTCACTAACCTTGATATGAAGACACATGTATTGCAAGCAAAGTTGAGCACTAATTGTTCTATTCTTAATCGAAATAGAAGATCCTCTTGTGTTTTTTTCCGTTTGTGATATTGAGAAGATGCAGAAGACATTATTCCCTGAAAAATATGCATGGATCTCTTGCCATGCATAAATTGTTGCTCGTTTCATTTTGACAACACATAGACGTCTATTTTATCTATTGTAGTTGGTTCAGTTAAAGTAATGAGCCTAAAGATATTGTTTTCTTTTTGAACGGCAAAGAAAATTTTCTAAATGAAAAACTAGCAAGAATCTAGAATATCATATTACAATGAATCAACCAACTCAAAAGCTCCAAAGTTACCGAACTTAAACAACCCGCACGAATTGAAGGAGCCTAAGAATTATTAGACGCTAGATGGTTCAAGCCCGCAATTAGGCTTGGTCCACTAATCTAGTTAACTAATAGAGATATTATTGATTGTGTTTTATGTCATTACATAAGAATATTACAGGTGTGTTTATAATAAACATGTAGCTTATTAGATAGGCAAACCATAACGCTAAACCTAATGGACTCAAGTCAAATATATTGTTCGCTTCGCTAGTATGACAACAGACTTTTTCTTTATAGGTCTCATGCTTAAGTGTTTGTAAATTGTAATGGCATATTCATGAATCCTTTTCAGGTATGGGCCGGGAGTGATCTCCTCCAATCACAATATATAACTCAATGGCCCATGTCTTATTAGCCTTTTCTCGTGGTCCGATCACCCAACTCGGTTAAATTCTGTTTTGATGCGGTTGTTCAAACTTCTACACCATGTTGCGAAGCCAGAATAACATTTGTTTCGATAAAAACGTGTATAATGGAAACGAAGATACTGTAATTATCTATGTGGACGTGGATGTGTGTCACGCACACGATAACGAACCAAATAAAACAAAAACAATGCATGAATGTCTTCGTAGGCGCCCGGTACCACATGAGGATTTTGTTTTTTGTCATTAGAGGTTGAGAACCACTCGATGCTCAAGTTAAATGAATATAATTCAGATCAGGCAAAATAATTTGTATCCTGTTTGGGGCAAATAATGATAAAGTGGCCACGTCAATATCCTCTAACAAGATCCACTACAACAATATAAGGGTTTAGGGTCGACAATTTCGACCCTAAGTTACAAAGGGTGTCGACCCAAAGTACTTAGG
>BQNB010072422.1:0-15704 GCA_026074375.1 Tanacetum coccineum
AATGTAACAGGGTCAAACATATAGGTCAACCATGGTCAACGGCGATTAACGGTGGTCAAACTTACCGGAAACCTTCTAATCTTGCTAAAAGTATCTAAAACTCATCGTAAACTTGTTTTGATCACTTATAGTAACTGTTTAAATCTATTATAAGTTTTTTTTAGAAAAAGTCTTCCCAATAATATCAAAAACTGGCCGAAAATACATAAAACTTGTCGGATATACCCAAATTTTGCCAGAAATGTCAATCCGATTAATCGCTGATTAATCTCGCCTTAACCGATTATAAGCTACAAGGTGGTCGACCTCCCGGCTAACGATTCACGATTTTTGCAACCTTAGATTGAAACGATAAATATTGAATTAGATCATAGGGTGTCAAAGCTTATTGCTAAAATAAAACATTTGAAACAGACTTATAAGCAACTTTATGACTCGATCAAACCAACTCGTATTCGATCAAAAGAACAATGTGATGCTTTAATTGCTCAAATCAATGCAAAACTGTTGAAAATTCGGATTTAAATGCTCAACTTCAAGAAAAGGTTTTCGCAATAACAGCACTGAAAGAAGAATTAAGGATATAAAAGGAAAATATGTTATTGCTTGTCGTGAATCTGTGAATAAGCCAAAAGTGATTGCCCCCGTAGTGCATAAGGTAGACTTGGAACCACTCTCCCCAAAGCTTAAAAACAATAGGGAAGCAAATGTAGACTACATTAGGATCACTAAAGAAAATGCTGACACTCTTTGTGATATAGTTTAACATGCTAGAACCTTAAATCCTTTGGATAATGCGTTAGCTTATGCTTGCATGTACACGAAACAGATTCAGGAGTTGTTAGTATATGTTAGTGATACATGTCCAAGTTCCTCATTGAAGAGTGAGAAGTTGGTTGCCGTCACACCAATAAACAATGCTAAAAAAGTCACGTTTGTAAAGACTAGTACAACATCAGACAACAACACACAAATTCAAGTAGATGTTCACCAGACTCAGACCACTAGCAAACCTTTAGTGCCTTCTACAAATGAAAAATGTTCTACTAATGCTAGCAGATCAAAACCTCAAAGTGAAACAAAGAACCATAGGATCATGCAACCATTAAGTAGCAACCAGAAATCTCAAAAAATAGAAGCCCACACTAGGAATGCTAAGCCTAGTCGGACTAAAGAAAATAGTGAGTCTAATCTGTGTGCTTAACATGCAACAAATGCTATTTTGATGCAAGACATGATTTTTGTGTTGTACAACATTTATCTGAAGTGAATGATCGTGCTAGAGCTAAGGCTGTTAAGAGCATTAAAATGAAAGAATGGAAACCTAATGGTAAAATATTTAAAAATGTTGGATATAAATGGGTACCCACAGGAAGGACTTTCACTATAGTTGGAACTAAGTGCCCCTTAACTAGATTCAATTCCAATAAAATAGTGCCTTCTAGGAAACTTGTTAAATCAACTGTAATAACAAACATAAAACCAAGTAGTGCATCTCAATGGAGACCCAAAGAAACAAATCATGCAAGTTCGAGCAGTGCACCTAAGATTGTAGAATCTAGGACTGCTAACCACTTGGAACCCAACAATCATATGGGATCCAATGTTTCTATTTCTACATGCTCTTTAAGTTTCCAATGCAGTTCATACAAATCATACCTTGGTAATTGGATTCGGGCTGCTCTACACATCTAATCAATATGGTCAACGACTTCTAAGTAAATATCAGCTTAGGACTCGAACTTCAAGAAAAATGACTTACAGTTACTTCAGCATGTAACCCGGTCTTCATTCTATGACTTACAATTACTTCAGACGGTAACTCGGTCTTCATACTATGGCTTATGTACAATTCAGCGCATAACCCGAGCTTCATTTTATGGCGTCTGCAGATAACACTTCAGGCCCCGCTCCTCAAAGAAAAGAAAGGTGTACGCTTCAGTGCGCTTTATCTTCAAAAGAAGAGAAATCTTCTTGTATCTTATGTAAATATATAAGATCATAAAAACACAAAAGATTTTATTTTTTATTTTTATTTTTATTATTATAAAATTTTATAAAAACAAAATAGAAAAATATAAAATTAGAAAAACAAAATATAAAATTATAAAATGAGAAAAATATAAAAATAGGTAATAATGACATGTCTTCTAAAAATCGATAACATTTACAATCTTAGAAATGTCATTTAATAATGATACGAGGCTGTAAATGAAGTTCGAGCAGAAGTTTCAAAAGCTTTCAAAACATAAAAAAATGCCAATATAGCTTTTCTAATATTTCAAAGATACAACCCGTCATCAACTAAAAGCAAATATTTAAAAAGAAAACTTGACCTCATAACGGGAATTTATTCTCGGGCATGGTCTACTTTATGACCATGCAAAGGCTTGTGTTTACTTTGCAACACAACCCGTGCTTCCTATATACAAATTAATGTACGTGTCAGTGCATTTCTTTGTCAAAATAAGACAATCTTATTGTTATTGGTAAAAAATATCTTCACAATGACATCGAGTGTTTTCATTCATAATCACAAAAAGTATTCAAAAACAAATCGACCACTTCAAACAATGACAACAACTCTTTATATAGAAACGGTCATTATTTTAGAAGGTGTTAGAAGTTGATCATCAAATAAATCTTTTAAAACGGTCTTTTAAAATAAGTCACGGAATAAACGGATAAAGTTTTTGATAATGACGGATAACAATTTCAAGGGGAGTTAATTTATATTAACTACAAGAGCTTTAGATGTCATTTGTTTCAAACTTTTAGGTACATATTTGAAATAATGAGACCTATTGATAAATACATTAAACGACATTTGATCAATAATTGCCTAACACCTCATAGTGTTGTAAAAGACCTTAGGAATGCATGAAATACTTTCATATTTTTAAAATGTCTTGAAGTTGATTCTCCACGGAATAGATTTTAAGCATATCAAATTCTTCGAAACACGATCTCAAGTTATATGAGCGTACTAGGTTAGGCTAAACAGCGGTAAATCGAAACCAGCAAGGGGGTAGGAATAGATATACAAGAAAGATAATAGTGTAAGTGATAGAATTCATTACCCCTAATCTCAATTTAGGTCATACCGGAAAAGACAAAATGACATAACCACAGAGAAAATCATTGTTTTATCTGTAACATTCAGGTGCACTATTCAACTATATGGGGGTATAGTGATATCTTTTTATTTCAAGTATGCTCCATTTAAGATACTATGGGGAAGTGTTGGTAAGAAGATTTAATTCTAAGCGTGGAAGATTGATTTCTGATAATACATGTTTCCTAAACGGTTGATCACTAAGCGTAATTTAAAAGAGAGTAAGAATTAGTTGACAAAAGAGTTTACACATAGTTTTTGATAAGTATATGATTCCTTAAGGTTGAGTCATATTCTGGCATAAAGAAAGAGAGTAACATTTGGGACATAAGAGGTTGACTTATGATATCATTTACGACAACTTTAGAGGGGAATAAATGAGACATCAGGACTTAGTTGACTCTGGTGTTCAATTTATAACATCACTATCGTGAAAAGAGAAATACGGGACATCCCTAGACTAATTGACTTGGTGATTATACGGTTTCGAATTAATTGTGTACTTCATATATTTGGGAACACACACACTTTAATCAAGACTTCTTAATGTGGCCTGCAAGAAATCTTTGAATCTACTCAAGAAAAGATTGCTGGTTTGGGAGGAAGCTAAGACAACTTCCAAAAGGAGATTATCAAGACGGACTACAGATTGCTGACGTGGATAGAATGACTTTGTCATTTTCGGTTTGAACATATTCAGGTCCTGTCTCATACATAGTCTTGTGAATATAAATGTGTAGTGTAGACTTAAAAAGTAGGCATATATAGTGTTTGAGTATGAATTTTTCAAGAATTTCTTAGTAAATTCAAATTTTTTCAAATTATCATACTCAAACACCATATAATTCCCTCATAATTTGAGGGGGAGCATTAAAAATGTTCCTAATACAGCTTGTTAATAATTGGACATTTTTTCCCTGAAAGCAGTTATATTTGAATAAATTGATATTCAAGAATATCAAGAGATTTAATATTTTTGATAAGGGGAGAAAATGAGATTAAAATATATGGCTAAAGATGTGATTTTCAAGATCTTAAGTGTACGCTATCCCATATATGTGCTAAACTCTTTCGATTAATCGATGCACATATAAAGGGGGAGCAAATGGTTACGTGTGGCAGATATGTGAAAGTATCAAAGACCGACCATTTAGTTTACTGTATTGGAGTTACAAGGTGGTTAAGTTTAGGTATTCATTCCCATGATCCAGCCAGAATCGAGGGATTACAGTGAAATTCCACTAGATAAAAATTGAGTAAAGTCCTAGGTATGAAAAAAGTAGTAAAAATGAGAATAAGGGAAAAGTAACCGACTGAGATGTAGCTAGTACAAGGAACAAACCCTAACATGTGTACGTGTTTATGAAGTCTCGGTAAGCGCTGAAGGGGTTGAAGAATTAAAAAGAAAAGTTAAGATAAAGGGTGAAAAGAAAGAAGCCCTCCTTACACTTAGGCAGAAACCGGGTCAATACATCTGCTGTCAAGAATCACAAAGATGATTGCTGACATTGAAGACTAACATCATGGACCCAGTGATGCAATGCACAACCCTCCCTAGCCACTCAGAATCTCTTAAAAGATTTTTGTTTCATTTCTCACGGAGATTACACGCATTTCTATCAACTTTCTCACTCCGAGTTAGTTGGTATTGAAAAGGTGGCAGTCTGCTCTAGCCTCCGATCACTATAACCAATGTGCACATTGAGTCTAGAGCCAAGAGATCATCCATAAATCTCATTAGGACACTTGTCAAAATTATGCTTGCTAAGTCACTCAATGTAAATAACAAGATATATATTAAGAGTCCTACGCATTATCCTTGTGATTTTGCCAAAACATTCGAGTGATACTTAAGTATTCACAGTGAAGATGTAAATCTTGCTTGAGCCAACATCAAACAAGCTCATGGTAGGTGACTTGTGCATTTCTTATGAATCAAACTTGTGACAACTGGAAAGCAACAATGGTGCGATTCTATATGAATCAAACTTGTTCCAGGTTATGGATCGATGATTAATGAATTTTGAATTGCTTAAAACACTTGATATGTTACAAAACCACTTTAGCAAGTGACACGTCGATTGATTTTTAAATCAATTTTTCTATTCAATCAGTGAGATAGTAACTCACTGGTTCAATCTTATGGTGCTGTCTGCTTTGAGATGTTCCGATAATGAGAACATGCTGAGTATGATGAATCTAATACATATGTGATAGAAATATTCAATACTACAAGCTGGAAATCCTGTCAAGGAGATTCTTCTTAAATTGAATCTACCTAATCACAGGTCGATCATCATGGATTCGAAGGTTACTTCAACTAAACATGGGCGAATGACAAAGCCATATTCGTCCCCCCGCTTTATTGCTAACTATTTTATTGTAGGATACTTAAAGATGGAGGTGAAGGTACCTGATTACAGCTGTCTCAAAGATTCATAGCCACATGCTCATACCCGATAGACAAACATAAGGACTTCATGAAAGGCTCAAATACATATTTCAAGACTTCCGCTACTCTGATAACGAACGTCTTTCTCGAAGTGACGAAGTATTATAGTTAACGAATCTCAAGAAAGACGTAGCATTAAAGTTTTTCAAGACAACCATTCAAGAAAGGTATGAGCATGTTGGTTCAGAAATCATAAATCCACAAGATGGCAAAGTTTCAAGATGGTGAAGAGATTGTGCTTGGTTGATGATCTCCAGATGCTTAAGATCACAATGTCAAATACAAGTTTAAGGAACAAGCTCAATCCAAAAATCAATAATCACTACAACATACTCACAAGAGAATGTCAAAAGGACGAGCTAAAGACTAAAGACAAAGCATTGTATGCTAGGCTTAAAGTTTTGTAAAATGGAGTGACCTCCCTTAGGGGGAGATTGTTGGAAACACAAAAAGTGTCGGTCACTTCCAAGTTGTAATAGGTCTTAGCTCGTAGATTGTGTCATGTTAAGTATAGAAGCTAATCCGGCCTAAGGCCCATGGGAAGCCCATCATAGCCTATGGGCCGACCATCATGTAACTATATAACCCCTCTCCTAGCCTTAGAGAAGGTTGGTTGTTTCATTTTTCCATTTTTTACATAGTAATAACACTTAATCCATTCCATATACTTTCTCTCACTAAACTTCACAACCCACATCTCTCTCTCTTGTTCTTGGTAGATCATAAGATTACAAGTTTCTTCAGTTTCTCCTAAATAACCGATATGCATCTATTTTATTTGATACCGGTGCCGATAGGAGTTTTGTATCTACAGCAATTAGCTCTTAAATTGTTATAACTCCAACGGCATTACATCATGATTATAATGTCGAACTAGCCGACGGGCGAATTGTTGGGTTAAACAAAATTATTCAAGGTTGTACGTTAAACTTCTTAAATTATCCTTTCAACATAGACCTAATGCCCGTAGAACTAGGTAGTTTTCTTCTATACTAATGAAGGACATGTGGTTAAAATAGTTGAAGCTGAATCTTGGGGAAAGGATAAAGATGACAGCAATAATGAACATGACTCTAGAAGTGAAGGAAGTGATCAAGAAAGAGACAGTGGTGATGACAAGGCCCAATCTGACAGTGAAAAAGGGTTGGATTCCGAGCATGAAACTAATGAGAATGAATCGGGTTCCAAATCTAATAAGAAGAAAATAAAGAATAAGTTGAAGATGATGAAGAGGAAAAGGATGACGAACTTGTTAAAACCCCATCCAACTCTACTGATGATGAAGAAGAAACCAATGTTGAAGATAAAGCTGAAATTGATGACGATAAAGGAATGGATTATACTACCAATCAGTTCGATGATGATGAGAATGTAAGGCTGAATGAACCAGTTGTTACTGATAAAGGGTTTATTCAAAAGGAGGGGATCGATGCTGAAATGATTAACGTCAAGCAAGGGAATGAAAATCCAGAGATCTCTCAAGTCATAGAAGATGCTCATCTGACACTTTCTACTGTCCCACAAAAGACTGAAGTTCCAATTACCAGCTCTTCTCAATCTTCCGATGGCATCTAAAGTCCTAATTTCTTGGATATTCTCAAACACCAACAAAGGGTAGAAATTGTTTTCTATTGGTATGTTCATGTCCTTCACGACTGATGGTAACCAAGCAATCAAACAACTAACACTCGCTTTATACTTCGTACGGTTATCACTGAATCTTCACCAATATTCACCACCGTCATCCCACAATCATTACCATCCTTTACTCCTCCACCGTAACAATCAACACCAACTCCACCACCAATAACTGAAGCAACAAATCCTCCGTCTATACTTCCAAATTTCGCATTAGTCTTCCAATACGACAACAGAGTCACAACATTGGAAAAGGAAGTTGCCAAACTAAACAGAATGACCCTCTTAATACTCAAGTAACTGCTCTAGTAGATGAACACCTAGACTCAAGACTAGGAGCTACAAGAGACAAATTCATGAGCTACCTTTCGGCATCAATCACTGCAAGGATCACATAGCAAGTCAAGAATCAACTGCCTTAGATTCTACCTAAGGAAGTGTCTAACTTTGCTCTTCTGGTGATCTAAAGCATGGTTACTGAGTCACTTGAGCATGCGGTCCTAGCCAAGGAGTCTTCATATCTAAAGTCTACATATGAAGCTGCTTCTTCACTTATAGAATTTGGTTATATAAAGATTATTATTGGACAAAATGGTTGAAAGTCAATCATATTTGACAGGTCATGGTACATAGAGAATGTCTTATGGATTGAATCAAGTATACTGAACCTCGACAAGAGTCTCCTTCTCCACTTATGATAACAGTGCGATTCGTTGAAGAGAAGCTAAAAAGATAAAGATAAAGATGAAGACCCTTCCGCTGGATCAGACTGAGGGTTGAAGAAGAGGAAGACTAACAAGGATGCAGAACCAACAAAAGGTCTGAAGGCTAAAGAATCACATTCTGGCTTATCCAAAGGTACCAAGTCTCAATCAAAATCTTCTGGTAAGTCTGTTCAGTCAGAAGAACCAGAGTTTGAGGTTGCAGATTCTAATATGCCACAAGATCAAGAGGAGAACCCAGGTAATGATGATAAAGAACCCAAGGAAAAGGTTGCATCTAAATGTGATTGGTTTACAAAACCTAAACAACCTCAAGAACCCACTGATCCTGAATGGAATGTCGGCAAGACTCCACAACAAGGACCTACTCAAAGCTGCTTAATGACCCTTGCATCTTCTTCTGATAAACCGTCAAAGACCTTTGATGAATTGATGAGCTCTCCTATAGACTTCTCTATATACATCATGAATGGCCTGAAGATCACCAATTTGACTTAAGAAACCTTGTTAGGGCCAGCATTCAAACTTCTCAAAGGCACACGTTCCAATTATGCTGAGTTGGAGTATGACTTTGAAGAATGTTACAAAGCTTTATCAGAGAAACTTGATTGGAACAACCCAGAAGGCGGTGATTATCCATTTGATCTTACCAAACCCCTACCTTTAGTCATGAATGGAAATCGTCAAATGGTACCGGTTGACTACTTCTTCAACAACGATCTCAAGTATCTACAAGGAGGAATCTCGACCATGACGTATACGACTTCCATAACGAAGACAAAGGTGGCTCAGTATGATATTCAAGGCATTGAAGACATGGTTCCAAACATATGGAATCCTGTTAAAGTTGCCTATGACAAATATGCATTATGGGGTATTTCTCATTGGAGACAACAACGTAAGACCTTCTATGGGTATGTATGAGGCCTGGAATCCAGTCATGATGTGTATTCTACCAAACGTATTCTGGTAGTGACTCGGGTCGAGGTAATGAGAAAGCATGGGTATGGGTACTTGAGAGAGATTGAAGTACGAAGAGCCGATAACGACCTTTACACATTCAAGGAAGGCGACTTCCCACGACTTCGTATCAACGACATCGAAGACATGTTGCTCCTTATTGTTCAGAACAGGCTTACCAATCTCTCGGGCGATGATGTTTCTGACATTGCTATAGCACTACGAATGTTCACCAGAAGCATGGTTATTTAAAAGAGAGTCAAAGATCTTCAAATGGGAGTCAAAAGTTACTAGAAGAATATCAACGTCACATGCCTAAGAAACTACAAAAGACCCGAATCAGGAATAAAGGACCAATTACATCCTATCAAGAACCTCTAGGATTCATTTTAGGTTGACAAGGAGGGAGAGATAGAAACAGGTTGATGCGATCAGATGAACTCTACAAGTTTAGTGATAGGACATTAACTGGGCTTCGAACATCGCTGGATGACATCATCAAGAATATCCGAATGGAGTACTTGCCACAGAGAAGATGGAGTACATTGGAAAAGAAAAGAGCTAATATCATGATCAAGGCGATTGATAAGCAGCTAAAAGAAAGAAGGATGGTGAGGAGCCTCAAAAAGTTTATTGGTAGAAGGCACTACGGAACTGACCTCCGGCTACTTTAACGAACAATATGACTTCGTCATATTATGTTCGTCTCTATAAGGCCATTTCGTATATCATAAACTTGTGAATATGTAGTGTAGACTTAAAAATTAGGCATATATAGTGTTTGAGTATGAATTTTCAAGAATTTCTTAGTAAATTCAAAAAATTTCAAATTAACATACTCAAACACCATATAATACCCTCATAATTTAAGGGGGAGCATTAAAATGTTCCAATAATTGGCTTGTTAATAATTGGACATTTTTTCCCCGAAACCATTAATATTTGAATCAATTGATATCCAAAATATCAAGAGATTTGACATTTTTGATAAGGGGAGAAGATGTGATTAAAATATATGATTAAAGATGTGAATTTTAAGATCTCTAGTGTACGCTAACCCATATATGTGCTAAACTCTTTCGATTAATCGATGCACATATGAAGGGGGAGCAAATGGTTACGTGATTGGCTGAAATGTGGAAGTACCAAAGACCGACCATTTAAATTACTGTATTAGAGTTATAAGGTGGTTAAGTTTAGGTATCCATTCCCATGATCCAGCCAGAACCGGAGGGATCTACCCAGGGATATTCCACTAGATAGTGTAGAAGTCCTTAGGTATGAAAAAAAGGAGTAAAGTAAGATTAAGGGAAAAGTGCCGACTGAGATGGAGCTAGTACTGGAACAAACCCAACAAGGTACTAGTTATGAAGTCTCGATAAGCGCTGAAGGGGTTAAAGAATTAAAAAGAAAAGTTAAGATAAAGGGTGAAAAGAAAGAAGCCCTCCTTACACTTAGGCAGAAACTGGGTCAATATATCTGCTATGGATTATCTTTATGATTTTGCTAACATTAAAGACTAACATCATGGACCCAGTGATGCAATGCACAACCCTCCCTAGCCACTCAGAATCTCTCAAAAGATTTTTGTTTCATTTCTCACGAAGATTGCACGCATTTCTATCAACTTTCTCACTCCGAGTTAGTTGGTATTGAAAAGATGGCAGTCTACTCCAGCCTCCAATCACTAAAACTAAAGTGCACTATTGATTCTAGAGCCAAAAGATATCATCCATAAATCTCATTAGGTCACTTGTCAAAACTATGCTTGCTAATTCATACAATGTGAAAAACAAGAAATATATATTAAGAGTCCTATGGATTATCTTTATGATTTTGCTAGAATATCCAAGTGATACTTAAGTATTCACAGTGAAGATGGAAATCCTGCTTGAGCCAACATCAAATAAGCTCTTGGTAGGTGACTTGTGAGATTCTATACAAATCGAACTTGTGACACTGGATATCAATTCGGTCCAGTGTTGATCCCACTTCAATAGATCAAATTCCTTAAGCTTGTTTAAGGTTTAGTTATATTAGATAAATCTAACATAACTATAGTAAAAGCTTTGTTTAAATGTATTAAAGATTATGCGGAATCTAATCTTTAATATTAAGAAGAATTATCAATGAAACAGTAATTCTATGAACATACAATTCAACAAACAAGCTCCAATATTATTAATGAAAATAATACGAATACTCACAAAGTATTAGGGTTACAAAGACCTTGAAGCTATGAATTATACGTCTAATAATATAGGTTTTTTGTTTGGTACTAGTACATCGAACTCTATGCCTTAGGACCTCCTTTTATACACCAAGGAGTCCTAGTCGGCTTACAATACTTTCCTAAGTATCTAAAATCTTTTCTATAAACAACTAATACATATCGTATAAGTAGTACTAACTAGCAGCATTAACTTGATATTCACTAGTAGTAGTAACTTCAACCATATTTTCATTAGCAGCATTAATTTCGGCTGAGCAGTCTTAACTTTGTACTAGCAGTAGTAACTTTGTACTAGCAGTAGTAACTTTGTACTAGCTTGTACTAGCAGTAGTAACTACTTAGCATATTTTTTTGAAGTCTCTGAGCAGCACTAAATCCAGCTGAGCAGCATTAACACAAACATGAGCAGCAATAATCCAAACAACATCAAGAAAACTTTTAGTCCCAACAATCCTCCCCTAAACTTGATATTATTTTTCAAAATCATCAAGTTTCTTGTGAAGATCGTTTAAGCTCCTGTTTGTTTAGAACATGATCTAGGATGAATTAATAACAAAGGCGGAATATTCAAACATTGAATCATTGTTATTAATACAAGGTTTTTCATCATCATCACCTAAGTACACTCGACATACTACAAGCCCCAATCTTACTCTGTTCAATGGTTAAGACGGTTACTCAACAGGAATTATTAAGATCCTTAATTGGGGTTACACCACCCATGCTAAGCATTCTATCTCTTGTGGGATGTGTAAACCCCACACACAACAGTTTATACAAGCTTTGGGCACACACACTTTTTCTGGTCACACTAAACTATATGTCTTAGACCTCCTTTTATTGTATAAAGCGACGGTTAAGTTTACATGGAAACTATAAATGTATTAATAAGAAATCATATAAAGTTTATCTTGACTTTTCTTTTTTCATCTTAATCTCTTTTTGCCCAATCTTCATTTTTCACTACAATCTTGTCAGAAATCCATTATGACAACCTTTGATCCTTTTGTTTCTCATCATGTTTCATATGTTTTGGTCTTATACACTCATTATAATTCCGAACAATCTTCTCCTAGTTGATAATGACAAGACCAAAATTAAGCATGAACCTCCCTGAAGTTATTAATATACGAAATGAAATCTTCCCCTTAATCCATGCAAACTTCAACCGGATCTGTAACGTTGCAAATCATCAAATCTTAGTCCCCTTTTTGTCAATATCAAATAGGAGACTAAAGTATGCAACTTTGATCTTCACAACTACAAACCACTATCACACTTCCAATCCAAGTATTCCAATGACCCAAACTCGCCATGAAGCATAATACGAAAAATGACTTTGAGCAGTAGAAACATAAACTAGCAGTAGTAATAAAGATCAGCAGTAGTAACGAAACACTTCCCCTCAAGTGGTGCATGTAAATAGTTAAACATTTTAACAATAAGCTTCCCCTGAAACCCATATGTTAACCATTCCTTGAATCATCAATTCTGTAGGCTCTATGTAATGATTACTGATGAAGAAAACTAAGTATAACGAATTTGATGCTGAAGTAGAATAACCCAAACTTGTGTCTTATATCTTGTATTATCCACGTGACGTCAAACTTATAAATAAATATGTGAAATATAAGTAGACCGCAATCTCTTGACAAAAATCCTCATCTTTTATGAGACACATAACCAAAGTCATAGCAAATGTGAGCATTGAGCACCATAAGAGAAATCACACACCTTTGCTAGATTCTGACAAGTCTTCGTCACATCGTTTCTAAGCATGAACAAGTTACCTCTAAACGTTGTAAGCCATTTGAGATATGATAAGAACACAAACCTGTGAAATTCCACTTCAACTTCAAATAGGTGATAAACAATCTTCTTCGTAACCAATTAAATAATCCAAAAACAAGCCTTTATAATCTGTTAAGAACGTGTAAACCAAATCCAATCTGTGTGTGTTGTCCAACTTCTTCAAAGTCAGCCAAGAACCAAACTCGTGTGTTATCCGTTATCGCATAAAGCTAGCAGCATAAACTTATTTAATACTGGCAGTACAAACACACGAAATAAGCCTGGCAGCATTAACTGCTTAAAAATACTCTAGCAGCATTAACTGATAAGGCTAGCAGTATTAACTCTTTTATGCTCTAGCAGTATTAACCTTCATGTTGGCAGCATAAACAATTTGAGCAACACTAACTACTTTAATAAGGCTAGCAGTATTAACTGCCATTGGCATCACTAATCAAAGCTTGTAGCCTTAATATACCTGTTTCGAATCCAATCAGCAGTATTAACTCGTTCTTGTAGCAGCATTAAGTTGCATTGGCAGTATTAAGTTCACATAAGCAGCAGTATTAACTTGTAAGCCTAGCAGTACTAATATCCAACTGGCAGTATAAACTTTCAACGAGCAGTACTAAAATTATACTGGCAGTATTAACTTCTATTAGCAGTACTAAGTGTTCATTGGCAGTATTAACCTTTCTTATCTTCATTGACAGCAGAAACATGTACATAAGCAGCACTAACATACCTTCAAGCCCAAGCAGCTTTAATAATCAATGTGAGCAGTACAAACTCGAATCAAGATCAAAATCCTGCTGCCTTTTTCTTCATACCAATAAACGACCAAACCTTAGATAATTAGGGTTTTCAGCAGCTTCTTCTTAACACCAAGAAATGATTAGCTGATCGTCAAACCCTGCTGCTCGTTCTTTTGTTCACAAACCAATCGTACCCGCTACTTCTTGGAACCAAGGACGAATCAATCTTCATGACCAGATTAGGGTTTAATGAAAAACCCTAGTTTTCACCAACACGACTTGCACCAAAAATAATCATAGTCGTCTTTTTAGTGTCGCAAAAACCCTAACTTCACCAAAATCACCAATACACCAAAAAACATATTCGTCTCTTCTTTTTCACCAAGAACACAATACCAAAAACCTTGTAGATCCTAGATATCACGAGCCACATGGCTCTGATACCAATTATGAAGATCGTTTAAGCTCAAGTTTGTTTAGAACTTGTATCTAGGACAAAGAATAACAATGAATAACAATATGCACAACGGAATTAAATAAAGAACATTATTATTGTTAAACAAGGTTTTATATTCATACGATTCCACTTTGCCCTAATTCTATACCTTGGAGCTACTAACTAACTAACTATTAATCTAACTACTAACTAAACGTGTACACACACACATTTTTCTAGACTCTCGTTGGGAGACTTCTATGTTTCGGGATGTCTATACTAGACTCATATGAATCTCTTTATATAGAGAGATTTCAAGGCATACATAAGAAGATAAGTATAAGACAAACAAATCTTTTAAATATTAAACTTGATCTTCTGATATCTTCTATCTTCATAAGGAGATCTTTTGAAATCTTCAAAATCTTCCATCTTTTGAAGAATTCTTCTTTTGCATTTAAGTTCTTTTGTTTCATTCTTTTATTCATTTTGTCTCATCAAATCAAGAATCCCAACAATAACTCAATTATGTGGAGTTTAGGATCTAGTTGACTGCCAAAACCTCGATGTGAAACGACTATCACGATCCGATATAATCGAGATCGGCACACCATGTCTAGCAACTATCTCATTCAAATACAATCTAGCCAACCTTTCCATCTTATAATCCTCACGCATAGGTAGAAAATGAGCAGACTTAGTCAATCGGTCCACAATAACCCAGATTGTGTCATGCCCACTACTAGTCTAGGCAACTTAGTCATAAAATCCATAGCTATCCCTTTCCATTTCCATATCCATGGTTTTGATTCTTCAGCTCTAGGCAATCCCTCTTGGAGTGTCCTAGACCTCCACACTCATAGCAGGTGAGAGTTCGTTGATACTCAGCAGCAGCATATGTTTTACAATTTGACCTGGTTCTCTATAACCTTGGCTCTGATTACCAATCTGTAACACCCCTAAAATGGGCCGCAGCGGAATAAGGATCCGGGAGCGTTACTTCATAATAATATTGCACAAGACATGAGAGAACGACTACTAAACGTGTCATCTGAAAATGATACATTGGATTTAATAAATTATAGTTACAAAAGCTCAACGGCTAAACTTGTTCATTCTTGAAAATGCAAGGATTTTTCTACATGACAAATATCTCCAAAATATGATGCACGTAAATCTTTATACAAATGACTCCACAATGTAGACCACCAATGTATCCTTGTTTCTTGTACCTTATTAACCTGAGAAAAACATGCTTAAAACGGTCAACATAAAGTTGGTGAATTCATAGGTTTATATATTTATAAATCCGGACAGCAAGATTTCCCTGTGATAAATATCACAAAATGCCATTACGTTTCCCTAAGCTCATGACACTGAAGCTAGACATATATGAATATAATATAAATGTTGCCTACATTGCCCATGATGATGTTCAACCCGAAACATCCCAAATTTGACATGCTATAACGTTCGTTCCTGGGGATAGCTAATCACTCGAACGGGGAGGTCAATCCCAAATAGATCTATTTATAACACTCGCACATCCAAACCAGAAATTAACAGTTCATGATACTAGGCATATTGGGTTTAAGCTACTTA
>BQNB010072422.1:18930-32445 GCA_026074375.1 Tanacetum coccineum
GAATCTTGTTGGATTCGAACGCAAAAGTTTTGAAGTGACTTAGGTAATATAGACTGTCACTGTTTTATAATTTTTTTTTTGGAGCAAAGGGTGAATCATATATTATTAAAACAACTTCTGATACAAGGAAACAATCCAAACCAACTACATACTACATCTAGATCAATACAAGAAAGGATCTTTAATACAACTGGAAATGATCTCTGATAGTGCGAATTCTATCAGATAGCATTGTGATAACAACTCTGCACTATCCAAGCCAAAACTTCAGAATCTTATACATCTTGATTCACTATTAAATGCACCATACCATACTATCTTGATTACATTTCCCACATACAACTCCCCCAAACCACTCAACCAATCCATAGTGGCTAAAGGAGTTATATGAAGGCATCATCAAGCATAGTATAGCTTCCCATTACACAAATTGAGGGGCTCTTCTCTACCAGCTACATTTCCTATCCATTACCTCTTATCCCATTCAGTAGCTACCCCTCACCAAAAGGACAAGAAGAAAGAGGAACAGGCATCACTGATAAAGAAACACCCACCCTCAAAAGTATCCAACCATTACCTCCTTGACAGTGGACATACACTGTCCTCCTAGACCCTTTATATCCAGTGAATAGCCCTTCCTAATGGTACATCTTCTAGAATTAGACCTCTCTTTTTTCATCCAACCATCTCAACTTCCTCCCTAGGCCAAGCTGAAATAAAAGGACTACTAGAAGAGTACAGTAAGACTCCAAGATATTAGAAGCTAAACACTGAGGTCTGTAAAAACCAATTAGAATCAAGAATACTGGTTTGATAAACCATTGTATAATTCAGCAGCAATAGAATCCAGAACAGACATTCAACCAGGAACCTCAACAAATTCTAATCTTCCAAACAGGATGTAGGACTAGCAGGATAATGGAATAAATCTTCCTTTCTCAAGGCCTAAACCCCAAATTCTTGCCACCATAAGCACTGCACCAGAACTCTTTACAGAGAAGCTCAAAAGAATATCACTAATACACTTTTGGATACTTTTTACCAGCTGTGCTACACTTCTAACTTCTCCTTTGAAAATTCTTTTGTTCCTTTCATTCCAAATGAAATACACAGTTGTTGAAAGAATGATTTTATCCACTATTTGCCAAATATTACTTCTGGCTTTCCTTGCAGCTAGTTTAGACACTGTATTTACCAAATCACTGCATCCAAGCCTAAGCCTTCCCTTACTTTTCACCTTCTCCCAAACACTCTTAGAAAAAGCACAGTCAAAAAACAGATGACTATGACTATCACAGCAGACTTTACAAAGTGAACATTTGAGGTCCAAACCATTCTGCCAATTTAACATCTTATCCTGAGTTAACAATTTTCCCTGAATTGCAAGCCAGAGGATAAAAGCATGCTTAGGAACACATTGACTAAACCACACCACTCTGCTCCAATTGACAGTAGGCCATTTATCCCTTAAGCTTTTCCAGGCAATACCAACTGAAAATCCAGTCTCTTTGTTATTTTCATCAACCCATATTACTGAGTCTTTTTGATGAGATAGGTTAGGGACATGTGGAGATTTTAAAACAGGAAATTGATCAAACCAAAACTTAGGCCAATTCCACTCCCCATTATGAATCAAATCTACAACACAGTCATTATCCTTCATTCTAGCCTCATTTCTGACTTTCTTTGGGATAATCTTCTCAAGAGGGCCAAGATTACTCCAATTGTCATACCACTTAAACACCTTACTGCCATTCCCTACTTTGTACTTCACATGAGATTTGATCAAATCTCATATTGCCAAGTCTAACAGTATCAAATGTGTGAAAGTGCATAGGTTAGGCGTTTGTAAGTTTGCGTTTCAAAGAAAAAGACTAATATTGAATTAACCTAACGTTATTTCATCTTGTTGTTTATCAGCCAAAGGCATCAATGTTCATTGTGTCGATATGCTTATGTTAAAACTTCAGCTGTAAATTACTCTATAGAACAAGTTATAACAACACTAAAATAACACATAAAGCTTTAGCCTTTGCGGTAATTGTGAATTTTCCTAACCATTGTTAATCCAGACTATGTAGATGGTACGCCAAATACTTCATGTAGGGTCTGAATTAATGTGTTGGGCGAGAAATAATAAAGAACAATTTAGATATAAAAGCAAGAGAACGTTTTAGGTAAGTTTTTTTTTCTTTTCTTTTATAACGTGAGAGGCAAGTATTGAATATGTTACAAGGAGATTTGATGTCTTTTAATTGCAAATTAAGTCATGACAGTGGCTGTTCATATGATCGTACAGGGAAGATTTTGTGCTATGGTTGAAAACCAAACCAGACTTGAACCAAACTATAACCAAAATGACTAATACTATTTTCGGTTAAGGCCCAATATTTATATTCGTTTACTTGTTTGTTTAACCTTCAAAGCCCAATGTCTTTTGTACCTTTAACCTAATTAAGTCTTTATAAACTCCTATAATTCTTCTCCCTCTTAATGCAGTTAATTCCCATACAAAGTTTTAATCGTATTATTTTTTGTTTGAGGCTGTCCGCTATATACCCACTCCATGTTGAAAAATATACTTACTCGACTTCCGGATAAGCCTTTACTCCGGTTTAGATGTGTATCAAAACATTGGAACAGTTTGATTACAGATCCTCACTTTATGAGCTCAAGATCACGTCGAATGATCTTTGTCGCAACCAAAACTCATCTTTTAATGATAGATGATTACAAAATACTTGACGGCACATGTCAAAATTCGATACTCAAGGTACCTTATCCTTGTGAAAATCTCAAGAGCGATAAGCCGGCCACGATTCTTGGTTCATTAAATGGCTTAGTTCTTTTGCGATATCCAGGTATATCAAAATCTCCAATGATACTATACAATCCGTTTACTCGTGCATCCATGAAAATCCCTTATTCAGTATATTCCTCTGATAGATGTGGCAATGCATATAGCTTTGGCTACGGTGCAACCACTGATGACTTAAGGATTATTGTTTTGTATAATACCTATAGCGTCTATAATCCTAACAATATTGCTTGTGAAGTCTTCAACCTTAAAACAAGTAGCTGGAGCACATGCACATTACAAGGCACAAATATTAAGCAAATTAAGCCTAAATATCCTGTGGGTACGTTTCTGAATGGATATTTGTATTGGATCATATATGCTGAGAACATCTCAAAGATACGCTGCTTTCAGAATTACATCTACCCTTTCAGAGACATTTTCGAGCTCATTGTGCACGATACATGGACGCCTTTGTTTGATCAACATTAATCGTTACAGTTTTGGTTTATGGGTGATGAATGGGCAAGGGGTCCATAACTCATGGTCGAATACATGTTCACGTAAATTTTGTTTGGATAGCAATCCTTTCTACAAGCCTATTTGTACTTTGGATAAAGGGAAAATTCTTATGATGAATTTTATCTATCAACTTATCATCTATGACACATCAACTGATTCCCATATAGTGTTGAATACAATGTTAAGTCCTGATGATGAGCAGATAATACGCGGTATAGAGTATCTGAGATCTATTATTTGCGCCTTCAGTTTATGTGTGTGCTTATATCATCTAGCCTCTTTATAACGCCTTAATTATACCAATTTTTTTTACGGCGGTTATTATTTATCTATTTAATCAGTTCCGTGAACTGCATACTAAAAACATGAAATATTCAAATCACTGAAGACATCTCAACTCAAAATGACTAAACACATGTATTTACACCTTACGGAAGAAAGAGTTTGAAGAAAAGAAATATAAAATCGAAAATAAAGCCAATACCCGCACTTGTACGAAGTACTCGCAGTTGATGCCAATAAATGAGAAGACAGTTCAATACCCTAATACACGCATTCTACATCATTGGCGCACCCTCATCTCAGCAATAAATTTTCCACCCATAAAGAGACCAAAGTAGCTTCACACTTCGCAGAAGTGCCGCACTTTCCCTCAACGCCACTAATAAATAGAAGAAATTCTCTCATAGTTTACACAACACATTCCAACACAATTTCACACAAACTGCCGCCACCCCTCCCGCCAAAGAACGAAATCTATTAGTCAGTATATTTAGTTAAATAAGATTTTTAAGGCGAATTCATTAATTTGTAAAGTGATTTTCCAATCCATTTCTCCATCGTATGTTCGTATGAACTTGTTTCTCTATTAAACTTTGTTATTATGAACACCATAGCCATGAGAGGCTAAACCTCTTATGACTACTCGGTGATGTTAATATAATAATTAAACATTTGGTATCATCTCGATTTTTTAAATCTTAAGCTTATTTTCAACAATCTATCAATCCTAATTGTAAATCTTGTTCATCAACTGATTGTATAATTGCAAAATGGTATAGTCGAAAAGACCCGTTTCTGACGAGAAAATCCTTTTATAAGTTAAATCCGAAAGGCGAAGATCGAGAGATTAACTACCATTGCTTATGAATATTTGGAAATATCGAGTAGTCATATTTCTTTATTATTGAATGTATCTTAAAAGTTATTAATAATTATTTTAAAATTTCTGATTATTCGAACACTAATCAAATCCTTATGGACGACCTGGTCTTACCTGAAATATTATACTATATATGTGGGTATACTTTACCCGTGTGTTTCCAATTAATAATCGGTAAAACTAGTCTTATAAACTTAAAGCTTTCGAAACACATCAAAAGTTTTTGGCGCCGTTGCCGGGGATTTTAAAGTTGTTCCATAATCAATTTTTAAAAATAATTTTTAACCACTTCCTTTCTCAAAATCGTCGTACAGTTTTCTGGCAACTGAACCATATAACTCCTTTGGATGCATACACGTGCTTCCAACTCTGAACTTGTTGAACCACTTCCTGAACCTGAACGAACCCTGAATTGAAGACTTCGTCGATGAAACAGGAGAGTTCCATTCGAACAAAGAAACGAACCACCTGCACAACCAAGAGTTGTTTACGTTCCAATTCTTGACATCAACTATTTCCGTCACTTTCTTGATATCCTTGAAAATTATAATCCAATGGATGATGAACCAATGTGGGTTGTCGACCGTGTTGTCGATTCGACTCCCAGTTCTGCAATCACCATTCTTGAAACCGCAAATGAATTTTCCATTAAGGGTAACCACTTGACTCTTGTCAAAGGAAACCAATTTGATGGTAGAACTAAAACCGATCCGCACAAACACATTCACGAATTCCTCAGAATTTGTGATATGTTTAAATACAGAGACACCGAAAATGAAGTCGTCCGCCTGATTATGTTTCCCCTATCACTCACGGGTGAAGCGAAAACATGGCTAAATGAACTCAACGAAAGAACTATCAAAACATGGGATGAACTTCGAACCGCTTTCATTAGCCGATTCTTTCCCCCAGATCTTTTCGATCGACTCCTTAGAGAAATCCGAGCCTTTTCTCAACATGAAAATGAAACCTTAACCGAAGCTTGGCTCCGTATGAAAGAAATGCTCAGAAATTGCCATGGTCCTAATCTATCCCAAGCAACATCATTAAAATCTTTTACCACAGTCTCAACAAAATGAATCAAGAAGTCCTAAATGTTATAGTTGGTGGTATTTTCCTCTATAAAACAACAAACCTCTAAAGCAGTCTTAAGAAAACTATTGTTTCGCCGATGAGGTAGTAGTAATTCTGTCAATGACAAAATTATGGTAGTATGGATGCTCTGGGCATGAAAATGGATGCTCAGTATAAAGAATTCTAATCTCGTTCAAAACAACCAAACCCCGATCATAACGATGATGACACACCTATGTCCCGTGAAGAAGAAGCTAAATTTATGCAAACCTTCCTTCGTATACTCGTTTTTAGAATGATTACCGCGACCGTGACTCAAATCGCGATAATTTTCGTTCAAGCAGAAGAAACGATTACAATCGAGATAATTAACAATCTAACTCTGATGATAAACCTAACCATTTAAAAACAATTAAGTGATTTCATAAAAGCTCAATAATCAACAAATTCTTTTGTCAAAGATACTTTCATGGATCTAAAAACTAAACTCGAAACAACAACCAAAAATCATCAAGCCTCGATCCAAAATCTCAAAGCTAAATTCAACAGACTTGGTAACAAGCAATCTGGTCGACCTTCTAGATCTCTTCCCAGTAACACTCAACCTAACCCAAAAGGTAGCTCATCTAAACCTTATCAACCTCCACAAGCTCGAAATGAGCAGGTAAATGTTGTATTTACATGGAGTGGTAAATCTTATGACCCACCTATCAACCCAAATGATCAACCAAACAATTCTGAAACTCCTATCATCTTCGATAGCGAGGATGAAGATGAAGAACCTACACCTCAACCCAAACCTAAAGATCCAAAACCAGTCAAAGAAAACCCAACACCTAAACCATATAAACCGAAGATCCCATATCCTCAACGCCTCAGAAAAGAGAAAATGGAAGCTCAATATGGAAAATTCCTCGACATGATTCGAGCCGTTTAAATCAATGTTCCTCTTGTCGACGTTTTAGCAGGAATGCCAAACTATGGAAAATTTTTCTTTAAAGAAAAAAAAAAAAAAATAAAAAAAAAAAATAAAAAAAAAAAAAAAAAAAATAAAAAAAAAAAAAAAAAAAAAAAAAAAAAAAAAAAAAATAAATACTCATAGCCCAATTAGCAAGCTTAAAACAAATTTCAGCCGCTTTCTTAAGCGATGAAAGTTCTGCTTTAATCCAAAACAAAGTTCCACCAAAACTCGAAGACCCTGGAATTTTTCTCATTCTATGTCATTTCAACAAATCTTTCTCATGTGATGCTTTAGCCGACCTTGGTGCTAGCATTAATCTCATGCAGTATTCTTATATGATTATATTTCTATTAAAAACTCTTAAAACCCACTAAATTGAGCATAAGATTAGCCGGAAGATCATTTCCAATACCCTGTTAGAATAGCTAAAAATATGCTCGTTGAAGTTGGCAAATTCACCTTTCTCGTAGATTTCGTTATTCTCGAAATGGAAGAAGACAGTAAAGTTCCTTTAATCTTAGGGAGACTTTTCCTCCATACTGCCGATGCACTAATTCGAGTTAAACAAAAACAACTCAATCTTGGAGTTGGAACTGAACGTATGACTTTTCATATGGATTCTGCGATGAGACACTCCTATTCAAACAATGATACATGTTTCAGTATTGACGTTATCGATGAAATCTTAGAAGAAGATTTTGATGCTCTTCTCGATGAAAGTAGTAAAATGCTTTACTTCATCGAAGGAACCATCCCTGAAGAAAAACTCTTTGCTGAATTTGATGATTATTGCTATGACCGCTGAAGAAAACTCTGAATCCGAATCCAACACCGAAGAACCGCCATTAAAAAAATCACCTTTAACACCAATTATAAGATGAAGACATCTCTTGAAGAACCTCCTACGGATCTTGAACTCAAACCTCTTCTTGATAACTTGGAATATGCATTCTTGGAAGAACCCACTTTTCTTCCTGTAATCATATCATCTCGGCTTTCTAAAGAAAACAAAAACAAACTCGTTTCCTTGCTTAAAAGATACAAACAAACATTTGCTTGGAAAACCACAGACATTCCTGGAATCCGTCCGTCTTTTTATAAACATAAAATTCAACTTCTGGACGACAAGAAGCTAGTCGTTCAAAAACAAAGACGATTAAACCCGAACATGCAAGAAGTCATTAAAAAAGAAATCGTAAAACTTCTTGACATCGGTATCATTTATCCAATAGCCGATAGCCCTTGGGTAAGTCCCATTCACTGTGTACCTAAAAAAGGTGGTATCACAGTTGTTACCAACAAAAAATATGAACTTGTCCCAACAAGAACTGTTATAGGTTGGCGAGTATGCATTGACTATCATAAACTCA
This sequence comes from Tanacetum coccineum, assembly GCA_026074375.1. Classification (NCBI taxonomy): domain Eukaryota; kingdom Viridiplantae; phylum Streptophyta; class Magnoliopsida; order Asterales; family Asteraceae; genus Tanacetum; species Tanacetum coccineum. Next base: position 26,817 of record BQNB010072422.1, read on the forward strand.
ATGAAGCAACCGCAAAAGACCACTTCCCTTTGCCATTTATGGATCAAATGTTAGAAAGACTCGCAAGAAATAAATACTTCTATTTTCTCGATGTTTTTTCTGGATATTTTCAAATACCAATCGATCCTATGGACCAAGAAAAAACAACCTTCACTTACCCTTTCGGGGCATACGCTTACAGGCGAATGCCTTTCAGTTTATGTAATGCTCCCGATACTTTCCAAAGGTGCATGTTAGCTATCTTTCATGATATGACTGAAGAATCTGTCAAAGTATTCATGGACGATTTCTCTGTCTTTGGAAACTCCTTCGATCATTGCCTAAATAATCTCGATAAAATGCTTCAACGTTGCAAAGATTTAAATCTTGTCCTTAATTGGGAAAAATGTCACTTTATGGTTAAAGAAGGAATAGTGCTTGGACACAAAGAGTCCGGTGCAGGCCTTGAAGTTGACAAAGCCACAATCGACGTAATCTCTAAACTTCCACCGACTAATGTCAAAGGCATTAGAAGCTTTCTAGGACATGTTGGTTTCTATGGACGTCTCATTAAAGACTTCTCAAAAATAACCCATCCTCTAACTAAGTTGCTTGAAAAGTTACTTCCATTCAAAATTCATGCCGAATGTCACAAAGCTTCATTCATCAAAGAAAAACTCACATGTACTCCTGTGATCGTGAGCCCAAACTGGAATCTTCCATTTGAGCTTATGTGTGATGCGTAAGATTTCGCAGTTGGAGCAGTCTTAGGTTAAAAAGAGGAAAACACTTTCACCCCATCTATTCTGCAAGCAAAACCCTCAATTGCTGCCCTCAGCAAAAATATTACGGTTATCCGATAATAAGAACTGAATGGTTGTAGTTTTTTCTTTGATATAATTCCGACCTTATATGATATTATCCAAAACAATTGTTTACACCGATCACTCAGCTCTCAGACATCTATTCAAAAAACAAGATGCTAAACCATGTCTTATACCTTGGATTTTGCTCTTACAAGAATTCGATATAGAAATTAAAGATAAGAAAGGTGCAAAAAATGTTGCCGCCGACCACTTATCTTGGATTGAAAATGATGAGACGAGTGATGACAGTGATGTCGACGATAACTTTCCTAGGGAAACTCTTATGGAAATAACCACCAAAGACACACCATGGTTCGTAGACTTTGCAAACTATTTGGTGGGTGATGTTATACCTAAAGGGATGACGTACTAACAAAAGAAAAAATTCTTCTCCGACCTCAAAAATTCAAACGTTTGGGAAGATCCTTACCTTTTCAAAGTATGTTCAAACGGTATGATCAGACACTGTGTCTCAGGACCAGAAACTCGTACCATTCTAGATCAATGTCACCACGGACCAACCGGTGGACATTATGGACCAAACACCACAGCTAAAAAAGTCTTAGACTCAGGCTTTTACTGGCCAACAATCATCAAAGAAGCTCATACTCTTGTTCGCCTTTGCGAAGCATGTCAAAAAACAGGAAATATATCCAAACATGATGAAATGCCCTTAAATAGCATTCAAGTATGTGAAATTTTTGACATATGGGGTATTGACTTTATGGGACCATTCTTGAAATCATATAAATTCGAATACATCTTAGTCGTTGTCGATTATGCATTCCAAATGGGCTGAAGCTCAAGCTTTACCAACCAACGATGCCAGAGTTGTTATTTCATTCCTGAAAAAACTTTTCTGCCATTTTGGAGTGCCTAAAGCTCTCATAAGCGACCGAGGTACTCATTTCTGCAATAAGATAATGGAGAAAACCATGAAAGATATGGAGTTAACCACCGTTTTTCTACATCATATCACCCTCAAACGAGCGGACAAGTTAAAAATACAAATAGAGCCCTTAAAATAATCCTTGAAAAAACTATGAAAGACAATCCATTTATCTGGTCAAGAAAACTTATTGATGCTCTGTGGGCCTTTCAAACCGCTTACAAAACACCAATCGGAACAACACCATACAAACTCGTATACGGAAAAAACTGCCATTTACCCTTTGAAATAGAACACCGAGCATACTAGGCCCTTAAAAACTGTAATCCTAATCTCATCGCTGCTGGTGAGAAAAGAATGTTCTAGTTGCACTAGTTAGATGAATTTCGCCATCAAGCTTATGAAAACTCTCGTCTATATAAGGCAAGAACCAAAGTCTGGCATGACAAAAAACTCAAAATAAGAAAAGAGTTCAAACACGGAAACAAAGTGCTATTATTTCATTCTAAATACAAATTCAAACAGCCAAAACTCAGATCTCGATGGCTTGGACCATATGTGGTAAAACACCAATATCCATCCAGTTATGTTGAACTATATGGAAAAGATGGAAAGACGTTCATTGTTAACGACCATAGACTCAAGCTATACCATGAAGAAGATAATGACCCAAGGGAAGAACTCACTCCCTTCTTTCCCAAAGAATGAACCCTAGAAGTACGAGTCTAGCTAATGACTCATTTTAAAATTAAGCGCTTCTTGGGAGGCAACTCGTGCTTTAATTTAAGTGTGGAGGGGTTCCTCATCCTCTGTTTTATTTTCTAAAAAACCCCAAAAAATATTTTCTTTTTTTGTGCTTTTGTATGTTTACTCCTATGCTTGTAATCTAGCTTAGACCTGGAAAATTATGGCGTTCGCTCAAAAGACAAGCTCTCTTAAGCTATATATCTCTATGCCTCGGAAAGTACCGTTTTCTCTCAATTTTCCCTATTTCTTATATTTATCAGTTCTGAAATTGAGGACAATGTTCAATTTAAGTGTGGAGGGGAGCCAAATAGGCAAAATTAAATTAATCTTATCCTTCCATGTTTACCCTATAATCAAGCCAAAATTTTCAACTGATATTTTATGACAAATCTTAAAAATTAAAAATATATATGCTTTTCTTCCAAAAAATTAAAAATGTATACTCTTAGTAAGGCAAATTCAACCGGATTGACACTATAACTAGCACAAAACTAGTCCACTAAATTATGAGAATCAAACCTTAAAAGAATTCATGTATCCACCTTTGATACCTAAGATAACTTTTACCTTTAGCTTGTTCGAGTTAAGGTTTGAATGCAATTGCAAGTGTCTCATCCGTCGTTATGGCTATGTATTTGTAATTTGTCGCATTTTCTGGAGCATTGGTATTGGTTGAGAATTATGTAAGTATGTTGGTAATTTAGTAGCTTCAGAACTTGTGCTTGATTATCATTTACTAACCGCAGTGAGGTTAATTTATAGACAAAATTGTATGATAAGAGGTAAAATAAATCTCGCGTAACTCTTATATCTGCAAGCACTCCCTTTTAGTGCTTATCTACTGAAGTATCAAAAGTTAAAGAAAATGCTCAACAAATAAAGTCTTGTGCTTGCTTTGGTATCAAAAAATATATAAAAGTTTAAAGTATAAGGCTTAAGTTTGGCACATGGAATCGATACATGTTATTCACCCTCATCAGCATCATGTTTTACCTCTTTGAGATTTCTGTCTAGGTGCTCACGCCGCAACGGGCATGTTTATGTGTCTCGTACAAGCCTATGGTAGCTATCTAGATTATATTTGTGCAATTGAGTGAATTCACAATATAAACCCTATCTAAGTGGCTAGAGTGAATATAAATCAAACACATTTCCCATGTGAGGTGCTCTGTTATATGTCTATGCCTAAAAAGTTATAAAAACTAAAAACACTTGTTAAATTTAAAATTTTCTCCACGTCATGATTCATGAATCTTGTTTTCTCACTTTAATTGCTTGAGGGCAAGCAATAGCTAAGTGTGGAGGGATTTGATAACGCCTTTATTATACATGTTTTCGACGATGTTATTTTATCTATTTATATCATTTCTCGTGAACTTTCGATACTTAAAAGCATGAAATATGTGCAGGTTCACTTGAAGACATCTCAAGCCCAAAAGACTAAAGATACAAGTATTTTTCACCTTACGGAAGAAAAGTTAGAAGAAAATAAATATTAAATCCAAAAATGAAGCCAAGTACGCCCCACTTTACCCAAGTACGCCGCACTTCAGGCCGAGTAAATGAAGGAAAGTTAATACCCTAAGTACGACGCACTTCTACATCATGTGCGTCGCACTTCATTTCAGCATTAAAGTTCTACGCATTAAAGAACCAAAGTACGCCGCACTTCTCAAGGAAGTGTGCCGCACTTTTGCCCCCTCCCAGCCTATAAATAAAGAAGAAATTCTCCCATATTTCACACAACACATTCCAACACAATTCACACACATCTCTCAATAATCTTCAACAATCCCTTGAGTTTAGCACAAACTTCCGGTGAAGAACGAAGATCATCATCGTAGTATTTAGTTAAATAAAAGTTTTTATGTGAATTCGTACTTGTAAAAGTGGTGTTCAATCCATTTTTCAATCCGGATTTTATAAGTTTCTTGTTTCTCTATTCAACTTTGTTATTATGAACACCATAGCCATGAGAGGCTAAACCTTTTATGACTACTCAGTGATGTTAATATAATAATTAAGGATTTGGTATCATCTCGATCTTATTAATCTTAAGCTTATTTCACAATCCTATTGATAAGTGTAGAATACACATATCCGTTTGTACCTAAAATAACCTAATTAAACCCGAAACAGACCAAAAATAGCAAAAATATGCTTGTATTTGAGTTTTGTGTGTGCAGGTATGGATATATCAAAAATCACAAGAAAACAGTCAAAAACGGGCAAGCACGGACACGAGAATCAGAAGAGTACAAAAAGAAGCCAAAGATTCAAAAGCCGGAAGCCAAAGTCAAGTCTCAGTCAAATCCAGTCAAACAATGGTCAACAGCAGTCAACCACAAGAAGACAAAAACCCAAAATATTCACAAAATATCCCTCAAGTTTCAAAAGTTACAAAAATGGTCCCTAAACATAAACGGGCCTATTATCCTTTTCCTTTTACCCGGAAATAATAAAAAGCCCATAAGCCCAAAACCTTAGCCCATTCTCTTTTATAAAACAACAAGGACCAATCTTGTAATTTCTGAAACTCATTTTTACTCTTAACTTGAGATAAAGAAAGAGAGGGACTGAAGCTGCCATTTCCCAAAGTTTAAAACTGATTTACCCCAATTCAGTTATAAAAAAAGGGCGGGTAAATCCAAACATTATTCACCCATCGTCCTCATTTACCCACGAGTCAAATCAAAGGGCATTCCACAATTGAAGGTTCAAATGAGTAATTCAAGGGTTCAAGTACAAGATGGCAGGGTCATTACATCATCAAAAACTCTGATTGGTCCAACCCACTTGAGGAATGCCACGATAGATGTGAGGAAGCACATGAGGAATGAGTATTTACACTAGACTCTCTCACAGAACTAGCACAACATGTCACATCAAAGAATGACATGCTGGCAATCCTCAGGTGTCCACAAATCAATCCAACGGCTCAAGACCAATATCTAATCATTGAAGGAATTGATGGCTGAGATCAAGAGAAGTAGGCAGCAAGGAAAGAGACCTAGAAGGTTCCCCTGCAGCCTATAAAAAGGCCTCACCTCTCACATACGCACCATGTAGTTAGTTTTTTTTACAAGTAGCTTTTAATTTAGTTGTAGCTTAAATTTTAAATTCTTAGCTTAATGATGTTTTAATCTTG
>BQNB010072423.1:0-12034 GCA_026074375.1 Tanacetum coccineum
TGATTCTTAAACCTTTATAATAAAAAGCATTCTATACAAAACGCGCCGCAGCGAAACATGGGTAGCCAAATCTTGTTTTGATATCTAAAGTTTAGTTTGTGTTAGCTTGCCAAAAGCTAATGTGTTTAGTCACATTTACTTTTAACACTGTGACCAAATGGCATATATGGTCACACTAAACGTTTTGTCACACAATCATAATATTCATGTGGCCATTTGATGATCAATAGTCACACAAAATACACATTTCTTCAATTTAAACACCATATGGTCACACTTATTAACACTTTTGGCCACTTTATGCTTAATTGTATGTGACTAAACACCCAAAAAAAACATGCTTTGTGTGACTAAATATTACAAAAGGCCACACAAACATAAAATTCATGTGGCCATTGGATGATCAATAGTCACACAAAATACACATTTCTTCAATTTAAACACCATATGGTCACACTTATTAACACTTTTGGCTACTTTATGCTTAATTATATGTGACTAAATACCCAAAACAAACATGCTTTGTGTGACTAAATATTACAAAAGGTCACACAAACTTCAAATTCATGTGGCCATTGGATGATCAATAGTCACACAAAATACACATTTCTTCAATTTAAACACCATATGGTCACACTTATTAACACTTTTGGTCACTTTATGCTTAGTTGTATGTGACTAAATACCCAAAACAAACATGCTTTGTGTGACTAAATATTACAAAAGGCCACACTAACATAAAATTCATGTGACCATTAGATGATCAATAGTCACACAAAATACATATTTCTTCAATTAAACACCATATGGTCACACTTATTAACACTTTTGGCCACTTTATGCTTAATTGTATGTGACTAAACACCCAAAAAAACATGCTTTGTGTGACTAAATATTACAAATGGCCACACAAACATAAAATTCATGTGGCCATTGGATAAACATTAGTCACACAAAATACACATTTCTTCACTTTAAACAGCATATGGTCACACTTATTAACACTTTTGGTCACTTTATGCTTAGTTGTATGTGACTAAATACCCAAAACAAACATGCTTTATGTGGCTAAATATTACAAAAGGTCACACAAACATCAAATTCATGTGGCATTTGATGATCAATAGTTACACAAAATACATATTTCGTCACTTTAAACACTATATGGTCACACTTATTAACACTTTTGGTCACTTTATGCTTAGTTGTATGTGACTAAATACCTAAAAAAACCAATATATTCATAACAAGAAAATAAAAAAGGATGTTACACCCCAGCAAGAATCGAACCCGCGACCTCCCTTACAGAAGTCAAGCAGGTTACCATCTTGCCAGAGCAACCTATTCGTTAATGTAATGCATTTCCGTTTTAATATAGAAGTTTAAGCTTCATTGTTTTTGGCTAGTAGCTTAAAAAATGCTTATAAAAAAGGATGTTACACTCCAGCAAGAATCGAACCGGCGACCTCCATGTGGCCATTGGATGATCAATAGTCACACAAAATACACATTTCTTCACTTTAAACACCATATGGTCACACTTATTAACACTTTTGGCTACTTTATGCTTAATTATATGTGACTAAATACCCAAAACAAACATGCTTTGTGTGACTAAATATTACAAAAGGCCACACTAACATAAAATTCATGTGACCATTGGATGATCAATAGTCACACAAAATACACATTTCTTCAATTTAAACACCATATGGTCACACTTATTAACACTTTTGGTCACTTTATGCCTAGTTGTATGTGACTAAATACCCAAAACAAACATGCTTTGTGTGGCTAAATATTACAAAAGGTCACACAAACATAAAATTCATGTGGCCATTGGATGAACAATAGTCACACAAAATACACATTTCTTCACTTTAAACACCATATGGTCACACATATTAACACTTTTGGCCACTCTATGTTTAATTGTATGTGACTAAATATACAAAAAAAACATGCTTTGTTGGTTGTACATTGTTTACGGTCACTAAATTATACCTATTTAGTCACACAAAAAACGTGGATACGGACACTAAAGCTTCCTTATGTGTGACTAACTCGAATGCGTGACCGTAGGTGACCTACGGCCGCGCGACCTTTTGTCACACACAAAACTTTTCGCGTGTGTGACTATATGTATATAGTCACACATTTTTGGTGTGACCAATACCACTTTTTGTACTAGTGAAGAAGGATCAATCATGTACACAGAAGCGGTGCTAGTGCCCGCGTTATTATTATTAATAACATTGTCATCAGTTACAACACTTAGTTTGAAGAGTCCCTCATCGAGGTAACCCTTTCCAACATACATACCACCCTTAGTGATTACTAATTTATCTGATTCAATTACAAGTTTAAATCCCTTATTGCTAAGAATAGGACCATAAATCAGATTCTTGGTGATGTTTGGCACATGCAACACGTTTGATAGTACAAGATCCTTTCCAGAAGTCAGTTTTAATATGACTTTCCCTTTTCCTTCAATCTTTGAAGAAGTTCCATTTCCTATGAACATTGGTTCCAGTTCATTCACCTTTTGGTAAGATACAAACATCCTTCTAGAATTGCATATGTGCTTTGTACAACCCTGTATCAAAAATCACGCAATCCGACAACATTAGAGTGTAGGAAGGATTCAATTACTCCATCAAATTCTTTTGAGGGCGACGCACATGGTATTTGCTTGGTTGATTTCCTACCAAAATTTCCGCCTTCATGCTCTTTCTTGTGGCGACAATCCTTAGCTTTATGACCAGGTTTCCCACAGACCCAACAATGATAAACTTTCTTGAAGTTGTTATTCTTTTGTTGGGTGTAATCTTTTTTTCCCATCCTTAGAATATTTCTGTCCAGAACCACCGGAAGTTTCTAAGATTGGTGGCAAATTTCAATAATAGAACCAACAAGAAAGTTAGAGTTTATACCCATACCTTCTACTTTCATTTCATGGACAATGATTTAGAGTTCTTCCACTTGCTTCACAACAGGGTTTTTTTTTTTTTTTTTTTTTTTTTTTTTTTTTTTTTTATTTTTTTTTTTTTTTTTTTTTTTTTTTTCTTATTTTTTTTTATTTTTTTTTTTATGCAACATTCCCACTAAAAATTTAGGAATTTTCTAGCAACAAATTTCTTAGAACATGCAACTGAGTCATGGTATTTTCTTTCCCAATGATTCCCAATCTCTCTTGCCAGTTGCAAAAGGTTGAAAGATACGTATAGGGAATCATCCAAAGCATTCAAAATATAATTTTTTCAATTATATTCATTATGATTCCATTGGGCGGCCCTTTCATAGTCTGCCATTTGTGCCTCAGTAGAACATCTGTCCATCCCACCAGATACGGATCAACTAGTTCTGAATCCGTATGGACATAACGACACATGCAATGATGTCCCCAAGTACAATAACATCATTTGTTGCCAACGACGAAAAAGTGAAAACCAAGGTTGTTGGTAGTTTTCGATCCAAGAAAGATTTTACACAAGGTGTTTGTGAGACGTGAAGTAAAGACTAGCATCTTGACGTGTTCGTTGGACGTGTTGTGTGAGCAACCGTAGAGGTGATAACTTAGTCATTCAGTTGCCAAGTAAAGATTCTCGTTGATTGCTTTTAGTCATTCAACAAAAGGTTAGTGTTTCTATCTTTATACGTTTGTTAATCTCTAATGTCAAACTAGATCCTATCCGTTGCGCACTCGTAGTAAATATGGTTTACTAGTTATAAAATCCCAACAGTGGCATCACGAGTCAACCTCGTTTGGTGTTATGGGTTACACATTTATAAACACACTAGAATTGCATAAGAAACCTTTATTTATTGTTTTAATTGAAAATTATGGCAACAATACGCAATTCTTACCATAAAGAATAAATAAAAACCTAGAATCTTGCAATATTGCTAGTTAATATAGTTAAACTTGAATAGATTTAAAATTAATAGTTAATTGAGAGTGTTAAATCTTTTATTATTTTCATTTATCTTGGCCTTAAGACTCACGCAATCATGTTATATGATGGATGTGGCGATCTAGGTACTTTAGCAGAAAACCTAGTGATAGTCTTTTCGTTCTTCGTTTAGGGAAGACTCATGTGAGACCTCGGGGCGTTATGTGATTTACTGCTTTCTAATTAGAGTCTATCTTCACCTCATCCCCACTTTCTGTCTGTTTTATTTGCTTATGTGTTTATACTCCTTGTGACTTATGACTATATGCAAAAGATTTTTTTGAAACTCTAAACAGACTAAATACTTAAAGAGAAACTTGGTTTTAATTTGTCTGTAATTTTACACACATAATTATATACTCCTTGTGACCTGTTATGTGTTATGTGCAAAACTTGGTTTTGAACAAATAAATACGAACATTAAACTATGAAACTTGCTTTCTTAGAGAGATAAAAGTTTTTCTTAAATACACCATCAATCAATTGTTATAATCGGCTCACCCATCTTGAACAAACTATAAGAGAGGTATAAGGCGGGACTTTCTCTAAAGAAGTCAGGTTTTTAATAAGCTTCGCGCTGACCCGCTTCTCCGCTTCTTTGTGCGTTCAAATGGAGCTACCGAGAACTTTTGACAAAGATGATGTCTAGATTAAAAGTTAACAAAACGTTTTCTTAACTTGTGCTACAAAGATGTTTTGCATGCTTCTTTGTACACGATTTTGTCACATATTTTTTATAAAATTTATGTGTATACCCTTATTTGAATTTTAAGTCTAATGCCAACCAAAGTAAGAAAACGTGCAGTTGGTTTGACCTCTTTGGTTAGACCTTAGGGCCTTTCCGACCCATGGCAAAAAAAATTATAGGTCAGATCTATGTCAATTTTTGCATTTTTTTGTGGACTTAAATCGAGTATGCTTGGTCAGACCTTGGACCCGAGGCATAAGATGAGACTAAACATGCACTTGACATTACTATAAGAGTTACGAAAGTCTCATAAAAACTAAGAGTTGAATTTCTATATGCAATTAACGCTCGGCATTTACCTTTTGCCCTACTTGTTTACACGTTGGTCAGACCTTCGGTAATAAGTGAGAGGTCAAGTTGGATCTTAGTCTTATTAGTAATAAATTGGGTAGTTAATTCATTTAAGAATTTAATTATCGAAAATACTAATAAATGAACTTTTTCTGATTGTAGACGACTACCACAGTCGTAAACAATTCGGTTTTTAGGGCTTTTTTTGAGAAACATAAATTATTTGGACCTAACTTTATCGACTGGTACTGACAACTTTGTATTGTCCTATCAGCCGAAGATAAGTTAAACTATCTAGAGCTCCCAATCCTTGTTGCTCCTGTTCCAACTGTTGCTGGGAAGCCAGTTCCTCCCGAAACTCTTGCAACTCACGCCGCATGGGTCAAAGGATAAAAGGAAATTGCTGTACTTATGCTTATGACCATGGAAACTCTGTTTGCTCAACAAGTAGAGCAGGAACTTCTTCAAACTGTGAGAGAGTTTCACGCTTGCAAACAAGAAGAAGGACAGTCTGTAAGCTCATACATTCTAAAGATGAAGAGCTATATAGATAATTTGGAGTGTCTAGGTCACCCCATGTCACTAAACCTAGCAGTGAGTCTAATCTTGGTCTTTCTGCGAAAGGAATATGACAACTTTATGCAAAACTATAATATGCACGACATGAGGAAGACGGTAAATGAGTTGCATGCCATGCTTAAGCTACATGAGCAAACTTTACCAAAAATAGGTGCACCTGCTCTTCATGCTATAAGAGCAGGAAAGTTCTAGAAGAAAAACAAAATTAAGAAACCGCAATTGGCTGCTAGGGGAAACAATAAAGGGAAAGGAAAGTCTAAGCTTGCTTATGCTCCTAAAGCCAAGATTCCTCCACCATCCAAGAAGGAAGATCTTGTTAAGGACTCAGTCTGTCATCACTGCGGTGATACAGGCCATTGGAAGCGAAACTGTCCCCAATACTTATCCGAGTTGCTAAAGAACAAGAAGCTACCTCAAGAAGCTAGTACTTTAGGTATCTTTACTATAGAACTCTTTACTTTTCCTGGCAAATCTTGGGTATACTATACGGGCTGTGGGACTCATATCTGTAATACTACTCAGGGATTCAGGAGAAGTAGGAAGCTGAAGCCAAGAGCTTTAAGTCTGTACATGGGCAATGGTCAACGTGCAACCGTCGAAGCTATTGGATCTTATGATTTGTGTTTCCCTAGTGGATTAGTTATAGTTTTACACAATTGTCATTATGCTCCTTCTATAACTAGAGGAGTTATTTTAGCTTCCCGTTTGTATGACAATGGTTTTATTAACCGTTTTGAGAATGATAATTCAATTTTAGTTTCTAAGAATAATTTGATTTATTTTAATGTCGTACCGAGGGAGGTACTTTTGAAATTGTTTTGTCTAATTCTAATACAAATGTTAGTTATATGTATGTTGTTAGCAATAAAAGAGACAAGTTAAACTTGGACTCTTCTCTCTTATGGTACTGTCATCTTAGACACATTAGCAAGAAACGTATTGAGAAGTTGCAACATGATGGACTTCTTTATTCAATCGACTCTAAGTATTTTTAAAAATGCGTTCCTTGTTTGTCTGAAAAGATGGCACGAAAACCTTATTCACATCAAGTGGAAAGGGCTAAAGATCTACTTGGACTAATACATACCAATGTATGTGGCCCATTTAGAATCGTGTCAAGATAAGGAGCTAGCTACTTTGTCATCTTCACTGATGACTTTAGTCGTTATGGTTATGTTTACCTGTTGAAACATAAACACGAAGTGTTTAAAACTTTCAAAGTGTTTCAAAAGGAAGTAGAAAACCAACTCGGGAAGACCATAAAATCGCTATGTTCTAATCGTGGGGGCGAATATATGAGTCAAGATTTTTGGATCATCTTAAGGAGCATGGGATTATTGCCTATCGCACTCCTCCTTACACGCCTCAACATAATGGTGTGTCTAAGAGGAGAAATAGAACCCTATAAGATATGGTTCACTCCATGATGAGTCAAACAACTCTTCCAAAGTCCTTTTGGAATTATGCCCTTGAGTCTGCTGCATGCATTCTCTGTTGGGATATGTCCACATCATAAATAAATATACGGCCAGAAATATGTGAGCCTATGGGGACACACGCGTATACACATAGGATATGTTTATTAATTTAATTAATATATTTCTAATATATTAATTATATTAATATACTTCATGAAATATTAAACAGTCTTTAATTATAACGTTAGACGTTATATCTAATTAATAGATATTAAAAAATGAGGGACTTGTTAGTACAAAAATTGAAACCCATAAAGTTTTGGTCGAGACCGATTGAACAAGAAAAGAAGGAGGGGTTCGAATGTCGTTTCTAGCAAGAAAGAGGAGGTGTTTGAGCATGACTTAGAGAACAAGCCATGGGGCTATATATATCCCCTTGCCTCATTCAATCGGATAGAGAGAGATATATGATATAATGCAAAAGATACCAAATATCATAACCTTCAATATATATGCATGACATCTGACGCATGCCTATGATTAATTAAAGTAATTAATTCCCATTGTGTTTTATATATTCATGTGTAGTCATACACGTATGATAATCACACATGCATGCGAAAATTCTTTTCTTGTGTTTTAACGATCGACTGTTTTTATCCTTTTCGGATTCGAGCGTATAAACTCAAAACCAAGAACATAGTGTTCGGTTGTTTATTCGTGAAGTAAGTACAAGCATCCTAGTATATCTCGGTGACATGTAGTGTGAGCATACCATAGAGGTTATCTACTTTGTTAACTTGGGTGGTGTTCGTGTGGTATTAATTATTATACATACGCGTATATTCAAGACGGTGTAACGTTTATTGCTAAAAGGTACACATCTCTAATCTTGTTAATTATGAATTATATACGTGTTTACTTTCCGCTGCGTACTCGTGTTTAATGGTTAAAAGTTGTAAAAACCCAACAGTGGTATCAGAGCCAGGTGGTAGAATTTATAGTTACAAGGAAAAAATTGGAAAAAATTAGGGTTCTTGATTAATTTTTAAGCCCTTTGGGCGTTTTATGCATAAAGATTCGATCTTTGTGCATCAAGATTCAATCTTTATTGGTTATAAAATTAAATAGATGAATTCTAAGTTGTATAAAATTTTATGGATAAAACTTGATGTGTTTAATTGTTAATTGATCGGTTTTATGTTCATAATTAATTGTTAATTCGGCATCCATGATAAAAAAACATGCAATTTATCATGGAGGGATATGTGATATAAATCTTGTTAATTGTTAATTGTTTTTATGCAAATATGATAATCAAGAATCAAGACATAGACATTAAATTTTATTTGGTAAGATCCACGACTTTTAAAGCTAGGGAAGACCTTAGCTTTGTCTTAATGGGGCCTAAAGTTGATTAAATTTTATGTGCTATGTGGTATATATTTATATACGGCTTACGCAATTGATTATATCGATGTATGTGGCCGGAGTCATTGGATGAAGGAGCCTTATATGAATATATACATATTTTAATTATTAGATAATTAGGATCATAATTGATATTTGCATGGCTTAATTGTTAAGTGTTTTTTAAAGAAGTGTTATATGTATTAGTTTTGTGTTTATATTGTTTTATTTTAAAATAAAAGGTTTTTTCGAAAAATAAATATAAACATGACCAATAATTATGAAATAAGATTTATTATGGACTATTAATTGAAGTTTTATGTGTCAATTTGGGTTCGGCTTACATCCGATAATCATGGCCTTCGGGTTTTGTAACCTTACCCTTTTTTGTGTTCTGAATATTTCATTTATAGTCCTTTGACTATTTGACTTTTGTTAGTTTATTCGGATTATGTACCGTGTTGACGGTGGTGATTTTTATGAGTATTGTGATGAAATGTAGTTTATTGTGATTAATAATCCCTTTTGGAAGGTATTATTGTGTTATTTGTATTCCGGGTGGTTTGACCCGTGAATTTTAATAAATGCCGAAAAACGAGTCCGACACGTCCGTTAATGTTCATATGAGTTTTGAAAAGGTTTAAAATGAAAATATCTCGTGTAAATACTCTAGGTTAATGGAAAATTATTTTTAAAGTGAATAAAAATGCTAATTAACTTTGGTGTAAATTTTGCGGTTGATTTTTACGATTATTTAAGTGATTCTGACACGAAAAGAAAGACCCGACACCCCCTAGGATGCCATATCCGGTCAAGGTAGTCAAGAGGGGACATGGAGGCTTAATTTTAACTAATGTGTCTTAAGGTGTACAATTATATTCCTTCTACTAGCTCTCATTATCTATTCATTATCAAAAAAATAAAACACACACTTAAATGTGTGTGTTTGTGTTCGTCCGCCCTCACCAACAATAATCCACCATAAATTTTCCAACTTTGATCAAGAACGTGATATTCCGGGTTCATACGAGTATTTGGGTATTCATTTTGGGTTGTCCGGTTCGTGTCAAAAAATACAAATTTGAAGATTTTCTTATAAGTTTTCAAATTTAAATTTTGTTTGTCCTTTTGGGTTTATTTTGATGCATAGATGTTAGTTGTACAAGTTGATCGTTGTGAAAATCGATTTTTGGAAGCGAAATGAATAAAAAATGGTGTGTTTGGTTTGTATAGGGTAAAAAAGAAAATGAGGGTTTTTGTAGTTTTGATGTTGTGATCGTGATGGTTGAATAATATATGTTGCTAGATACCTTGTATAGCTTATTGCGGGCTTATTTTTAAGCATTTATTGGCTTATTTTGAGCTTATGGCTCATGGCTTGAAGTAAAATCACAAGGGATGTGATTTTGATTATTTAATTTGATTTGCGTATATTCGTGTACTATTTTTTAGGCTTATGGTAGTAACCAAAAGCGATACGTAGCTTACTAGCTTATTTTTAAGCTTAATATATGTAATTTTGAGCATATGGGCTCACGACCCAATAAGTCTATTTAAGCCGTGGCTTAATGGGAGGGCTTATTGTAGTCCGGATTATTTTATACTTATAAGTATATACTTATATATGTAAATGGACCTTGATTTTGGACTTGGATCGTACTTTAGACTTATAATATCTTAATAAACCCTTATTGGGCCTTAAAGCCCAATAAGCGATATTTAGTCGTTATGAGAGTTTTGATGGACTTTTGAAAGTGAAAATGTGTTTACGAAGTGATATTGAACGATATTTTGGGAAAAACGTTTAGTAAAAGCTAAATATTGAGATTTTTGGAATTTTATCAAAAAGTGTCGAATTTGTAAAAAATGTTGAAAATAAGGTTTGAAACATTGGAAAATGTTGTATGAGCGTAGGGGTCATATCAAAATTTCATAAAAAGTTTATACTTAGAAATTTTCCTAAAAACATGATTTTTGATTTTAAATATTAAAATATTATTTAATTATTTTGTTTATTTAATAAAGTCACTAAAAGACGAAAAATATATTTTTTCTCGAAACTTCTCAGATATGTTTATTATGAGAAAACATTTCATTTTCAACCATATTATGATTATTTTGGAGTGACTAAGGTTACCGAATGGACTTGTCGAGATATATTTATAATTATTAATTATAAATATTTATGTATATTACTTATCTATTTTCCTTAAATAGTATAAGTATGTATTACCGAGTAATGAGATTGATATGATTGTGGAGATATGTCGTCAACCATCACACCACTAAATTGTTTCGGGTAATTGTACAACGCGTCTAAACTCTATGCATCAAACGTGAAGATTGTTTTGGAATTTGATGAATAAATTAGGACATTGACTGAACTAGGTCGTGTGCGGGCGTCGTTGCATTTGCTGTGTGATTGAGTTTTTGGTTGCTAAAGACTTGCTTGAGGCGAGTTCTCGTAGCCCCACTTTTTACAGTTTTTCCGTTGGGGGAAAATGATACTCAAATGTGTTTTGAAATGTTTTGAATTGATCTGTCCGAAATATGGTTTTGTTTTGGGACAAGTTGCGTGCTTATGACTGCTATGTGAATATTATGTGTTGTATGATTGTTTGAAGCGGATGGGTACGCCTACCCAGGTTTGTGTGTGGTCCTGCCCTAATTTTAGTGCTCTAGCTGGTAGGCCCTTTAGGCGCGTAAGTGACATATGGATTGTTGATTAGTGGTGATGCTAGATTGTTTGCATATATTCACTGTCATATAGCACTATTGTCCACTGTTGAAATATTGGCACAACTTTTGGGTTTAAGGTCAAACTTACGAGCTCACCAACATTATTATTAATGTTTTCGAGTATCATTTTTAGGTGAAGTGAAAGAAGAATAGTTTGGTGATTGTGTTAGCAGACTTAGAAGTATCCCGAGTGGATTTTCATGTGAAGACTTGCTTGCTTGTTGTTTGATTTTAGTATTTGTATGTTTTGGATTAAGTTTGGATTATGGATCCCTATGTGGGCATTTGAATAATTGTATGAGATTATGGATTTTAGTTGCGATTTGGGACATCACTCGAGGTTGTTCGAGGTTAATGGTCTTTATAGCACTTGAAGCTTATGCAATGTAGTTTTCTCTGTTATGGTTGATCATTATGTTGCATTCATGAGTTTCCTCCATTGTCGGGGGGTGACAGATTGGTAATCAGAGCCAAGGTTATAGAGAACCAGGTGGATTGGCCTAGACTATAACCTAAGATCCGTAGTTTAGTTGCGTATAAGATCTATGTGCGCGGTGTTCCGCTTTTGTTTGCTTTTGCATGTTCGCGGTTTGGTGCTTTTGTTATGTCAGTCATTGAAATGTGTGAGCTCAATATTGAATATGACAGGGAAAGGATGTGAATATAAGTATGGTGGCCAACGTTGTTATAAGCGTATCACAACTCACTCATACTTAGTAATGTTGTTTACACAAATCGATGTTGATACCGTAAGGTGGTGTTATGTGTATAGTTATATATATAGTATGATATTCTATATATATGCGAGTCTTTCTGCCTACCTAACGTTACCCATGTTCTCCCTCGTATAGATAATGCCGCCAAGGATGAGGACCCGAAGTGCTGGCCGGCCTGCT